>JAVTVY010028947.1:0-132779 GCA_036873755.1 Hanleya hanleyi | reverse complement strand
AAAATTTAACTTTTAATTAGTCTAAACCTCAACGTGTGCTGATTACCAAAGTAAGGATAAGTACCGTAATCATTCTTTAGAAATTAAATCAGGTTATTATCACCAACACAGAATTCCAGGAGAAATGTGTACTTTTGCCAGTAATGTGTGAGCTCTGTTGGTGATGAATTTGATTTTGTAATGTGTTGCTCAAATAATATTCAAAAAGCATCCTGCTCACTCAATATTGTCTAAATTTCTTTGATGTGAGTCGTATAATTTCATCAGATTGTTCCCTGAATAGTTGTATGTACAAGTTCAATCTAATTAAAATTAAATCCTAACTGCTTCCCCATTTGGATATGTCGCTTGCAGGATCTAACTGGCTTGCAGTAACGCCCGTGTTGACCAATCCCGAGAGGTTTTCATAGTGCTTTGAAGGGAACGTATGGTAATGACAATTCTGCATGGTTGGCTCAGCCGAAGCACACGCCAAGCTGTGATGGAATCTTAGAAGCTGCCCTCCCGCCAGGTTGGCGCCATAATGCGGGGTAGAATTATGGACTCGTCCTTGGCGTAACCTTGAGTTAACGCAGAGTCCATGAACCTATCCCCCCTGCCCGACTCACGTAAAGTAGTTAAAATGCGGTCGTGATGTCATAAGACTAATAAATATTCATGAGCTGGGTGCTACGAACACAAAATTCACTTGAAATCAGTAAGATCCTACATAGCGACATATACGATTGGGCAGCATTGATAGGATATTAATTTATTAATATTGGTACAATTTTCAAAAAAGACTTCAATATAACATGCAATGTTCAGTCATTCCCGTGTGTATTCGGTGAATTTTAATCTGCATAATGTCTTTCAATTTGTATGGTAGTTGTATTTATTTATGTCTTGTTATGCGGCCTTAACCAATGTAAATTGTGTTCATGCCGAATAAAGTATTTGAATTTGTTTCCCCCTGGCATTGTTGGCTCTTGTGAAAAAACCGCATGTGCATGAACCTGCCCTTCATTCTCGTGCTTGGCATGAATATGCGGTAATATGCCACACTGGGATTATATATTTCAATTTCAATGTATTGTACCGAATAAATATACATGTGAACATGTATTATTAGCCCTGATGGGACAAGGTACATCAACAAATGAATAAATATAACATTCTAACATGCTCCACGTTATAGCCGTGCGCTGATTGGTCCAGACCTCAAAACATACTGAGATTATCACACGATAATCTTCATTTGTTTGTCGTGATCTGTCACATTCACGTGCCGAACTGATGACGTCTCATTCTTGTGATGCAGTGCTACAAAGCTGAGCGACGATTGGTTCATTCACTGCGCACTGGGCGGAGTTCACACAGCTGCAGCTCGTGAACGGACAGCACGCGCGAGCATGGCCTGCAAACCAGTCACGAAATTCTCGCATAAGAACGGCACAAGTTTGCAGAAAATTAGCCATTCCGCTTATGAAATGAGGAAATATTTATCATTGTGCATGTTAGAATGGAGTTAATGACCTTCTCAGTGAATATTATCGTGTAATAATTTATCGATGTTTAGTTTCAGACCTCATCAAAAAAGGGTTTTTTGATTGACGGTCTGAAACTAAACATCGAAAAATTAGTACACGATAATACTCACTAAGGCGGTCATTAACTCCTAAACAACTTATGAATATATGATCATGTGGCTTATTGCATATCGATTGACCAAAAGTGACACATATTTGTGTGTTCATGTACATGTGACATTTAGGAAACAGCTATGGTAGGGTTCAAAATCTAAATTGAAACTAATAGCACTACACATCCACTACACTTTGCAGCATTTTTCAAAATACCCAACAAAAATCTGTTGTCTGGCAATTAAATTTAAACTCAAAACGACGAAATGAACCAATTCACCCTTGCCGACCGGTGGATTTGGATGGAAAGCTAGAAATACATACCTGCCCTTACTCTTCTCGTTATATCGTCGACTGGCAGTTGTTGTTTTTGCACATCAACATCTTGTTAGGAATGAGAATCAATCGCTGCTGTGGTCAACTTGTTGTTGTTGTTGCAGGCGGAGCTCCGGAAGCTGGTTTATCGGAGACGAGATTTCATCGTACTTGTTGTCATTTCTCTCTAAGTTGGCCAATGAAACAGTTAATCTTTGTCTTGCGATAGTAAGATCCCCACTATCTGAAAACAACCTTAGTACCTGACGCAGGTTTCCCCGTATTCTATCGACAGTAGGCTGAACTTGGTCGATCAACATCTTTCCTTCCCTTTGTTTGAAACCCCATTTGCATGGTATTCTGGGATACCATCCAGGGAACAGTCTTTTCTCTGTTAGCCCAAGATCGAGAGTCCGCCATATTTAATGATATCAGCAAATGATTTGCTGATATCAGCAAATGCGTTTATTTGCTGATATCATCAAATCATTTGCTGATATCATCAAATGATTTGGTGATATCAGCAAATGATTTGGTGATATCAGCAAATCATTTGCTGATATCACCAAATGGACGCATTTGCTGATATCAGTAAATCATTTGCTGATATCAGCAAATGATTTGGTGATATCAGCAAATGATTTGCTGATATCAGCAACTCATTTGATGATATCAGCAAATATTTGCTGATATCAGCAAATACTGAATAAAAAGCAAAACGGCTTGCCATACGATCGAGCTCGAGTTGATTTTCGCCCCCGTGAAGTATAACGGTCTATTCCAGATACTTGACCCACGGACTAAAATTGTGATTCGGTGTACTCTACAATTCGCATTAAAAAAAGATTCTAATAAAGAAATTGTGGTGAGTGACATTTCTGTATTTGATTATTCCGTTATATTGTTGATATCATTGGTGCTTGCTAAAATTTCCGTGTCAATATGGCCAAGTGACAAACGATTTTTCGTTTATGGACACGGCAATTGATTAGAAATCGTTTGTTGCATAAATTTTAATGTATGTACAGTCATGTCTTTTGGTGTGTTGATATTTCTTATTGATTTCTTGTGTCTTGACAATGTTAATATGCGCCATCAATGACATGTCATCATTCTTCGTTATGCCATTTATGGTACGGAAAATATATTGTAACATGGAACGTTATTTTTTATAACTTTGACCTTTTGTCAAATACTCATGTCATGATATCGCTCGTCTGTTGTACCAAAGGGTAATGTATGGTAATTGCTCACTGTATCTTTCCCAATATCGCCATATCTCGATTTTCATCCGCGAACTATTTTTATGCATAGGATAGATTAACTTATATATCACGAGAAAGCTGACGAGCGTCAAATAAAATATTTATATCAGCCTGAGTTAGTACCAAATCCAGTGTGAAATATTATCGGAAACACAAAAATAACCTTCCAAACTCCAGCCGTCAGTATATCAGATATGGCCATCCGGTAGCATATATGTGCCGCATTTTGCTAGGATGAGACACCACGAAGTTATATAATCCAAATATGATCAGCAATTATTGCAGGATTGTCCTCTGGGTGAGGACTATTTTGTAAATAATGACTTTGGTATGTTAGATCACACTGTGGTCACACTGGGCCTGCAGCATGAACACGTAATTGAGTGCAACAGCAATTAGATGGTTGGGTTTTTTTTATCTCTCTGCGTTCAGGTTATCGAATTGGTCATAGCTTGAAATGACGTCCTCACTCAGAAAACTGTCCTCATATTCTGTAAATAACAACAGTAAACCATTCATTTGCTGCCAATCATGCAGGTCGATTATCAACTGATAAAGGAACACGATTTCACACTACCTAGCACTCCAAATGGTAGAGAATTGAATAGCGATATTAACAAATCCTCCAAAAGTCCCTCACTTCTTCTTGTTCAACAATGGTTTCGCTGAAAGCGGAAATTTTCCAAGAAAGTGGCCAATGGGGTATTTTCTGGAATCAACAATGTCGTGGCATTGAAGCCCCGGAATATGCATTATTGATCTAAATAATCACTTCTATATGCATGAAACTCACAATACAGTCAAATTTGGAATTGTGCAGTTTGACGTGCTTGAGCGCAGATCATTGGCAATGAGCATTTTCAAAGTGTGTTTGTTGTTTTTGTCGTTATGGAGTGATTTCATGAGATGTCGTTTACACAGAAATCAAACAATTGAAGGTATAGTCAAATGAAATTTTCCTGAATGCCACAGCTGTACTTCATTAAAAATCACTCGTGTTTCGCAAATGAGAAATAATTCTCTCACTCGGTGGTGTTCTTCCTTTTCCTAATTTTATGCTGCATACCACGAAAAGATCCGCCCACCGACAAGGAGAGAACATTCTGTGGATACAAAAAAAAACTAAAAGTGAATCTGGAACAGCGGAAGTACACCATTACGCAAAATATGGACATTGATAACGAGAGAGAGAGAGAGAGGGAGATAATTAAGGTTTAATGTCGCGTTCGGCAATATTTCAGCTAAAAAACAAAATTCCAAGTACTCCAGCCAATAACTTAGTAAGGGGTCACGTCCAATTAATCGAGTCACTTTCTCGATGCCTTCGAGATGGATCGAGAAATTTCTCGGCTGAAACCGGGAGGGCAGAACCGGGATCCCTGACGACATCTCCAGGTTTGCTCCCGGTTCTAGCTCGATCGAAATGTCCCGGTTTTCGAGATGGATACAAACTTGATCGGTAATCTCGAAGGGGGTCCCGGTTTCAATATGTCCGTGTTTTGTTGCTGTTAATTTGGCCTATCTTTACTTCTCAGGCGATCAGTGTGTTGCGCGGGTACCATATTTTGGGGGCGCTCGTCGTATACGTATATGGCGGAGAAAATAAAATCTAGAAATTTTGTTAAAGTTGTTTTCTATGTTAGTCATCGTGTAGTCGGTATATCTTTGTCCAGATGCTTTCTGTTATATGTAAATTATGAATATATAATTTAATGATCTTCTGTCACATCGATAATTGATTGTGTATCTGACTTGTATCCATCGCGGAATAAATGACACATCAGCGGGATATTATCTGAATAATAGTGATATAGAAGCATACAATTATTGTTCTATAAAGTGTTTTGGACCAAACTTGGATCGTTTCAAAAGCTATGTAACTTGTTTGACCGGAGTATTAACCGCGATGTGTAATTTATTTTATAATTTGGCATTATTCATTGCAGATTTCATTTTACTGAGAATTACGGTCTTGTTCAAATAAGGAGATTATATCAACAAAGTTTATTCATGACATAAGCTCGCCCGGAAATGGTTAGCGCAAATAATGACAATCGGAACTAATCCACCCCACAGTCGGTCTGTGAAGAACTGTCGGCTTGAAACAACAGCAAAGTGAGAGGGGTTAATTTCTTTGAAAGGAAAAACTGAAACAGCACTGTTTGCGGCGTTTGATAATATACTCACATTCTATTATTTATTGCTGATTTCATGTCTCCAGGAAATTAACCAAATAAAGAAAGTAATCACGCTTTAGACCAACGCATACATTTAATTTTAATATAAACGATACCGCGTGTTGTTTGTTCGAAATCTTCGATCGAGCGTTTATGTTTATATTATTCTATGGTTTCCAGTGAATTATCAGCCACTCCTGTGGTCTTCATATCCGCTTTATTTATGACTACGAAGTACATCTCTGACGATAAAGATCCTCTTTTCTGATACATTTTCAGAGGAATATATGGGCTTTTATTCTATGGCTTTCCGAATTTATTTCATTTCGCACTTCCTCAACGTATCTCATACAGTGATTCAAATTCTATATAACTCGGCCAGTTTATACATTTCCAATTGGTGATGTTTATTTCTTTCCATTCATGACGTGCAGAGAAATTGCGCTGTCAAAGTAAGTATGCGACTACAGATATCTGGACGGAATAACAATAATATTAAATGATTCATATTCAATTTAATTCATTATCCGTGTTCAAATGCATATATACTCGACCAGATTAACCTCAAACTTTCATTTGACGGCATCTAGATTCCACTCTCGAAGCAGGTGGAGTTATTTCGAGGAGGATCGAGATGGTCTTCTGCTTCGAGAGAAAACCGGGAGTAAACCGGGACAACTATCGATAGAGATAAACCGGGACCCTTCGAGACGAAATATTTATCGGTTTTACTCGTTTATCGAGAAACCGTCTCCATCGATTGGACGTGACCCCTAATCCAACGCATTAAAACATACACGCATTAAAACTTATGCAACAAACCGATTTCTCTCAAATAACCCAGTATGGAATCCTCCCTCACCCGACTAAAAAGATCTTCCAAAGTAGTCGCTCGATAAAAAGCATCTCTTATAATCTTAAAATTTATGCATTTGGTAAGAATATGTTTGATTTGGGTAACTGCTCATTGCCCTCTAACGTGATAGATTATCATCTGTCCGTCATCTGACTGACCATTCGAATTCCTTTTGCTAGCAAAGTCTTAACTCTTTCATCAGCTATATTATCACCCCTATCCCCCTGAAGAGCATACATCACTTCCGTACCCCCACCCACCAACACACACTCCGAATGCGGGGGAACTCTTTCATCCTTCACATAAGATCGGACATTAATCCCCAGGAAGACAACCGTACCAGGTTATTTTTTTTTTCACCGCCGTGGAGTGTCTCGCAACACTTTCTGCATAGGACAGCGTTCTGCAGCACACACTTCTGATATAATCTCTCCTGTATATATCAAGCCTGTGATAAATAGGTTTTAACTTGATAATAATAGGCCTAGTTTATAGGAGTGAGGGAAGCACAATTCCGAAAGCGGTCATAGGCCTTCTTGTCAGATTATGTTATGTTTTCCCCGCTTATTTGTTATCGCTTACTCACAGGGAAACATGGTAGCGGCGGCAAAATGCAAAAAAAACCCTAGTATTTGTCTGTTTCTTGAACGTTGTGGCTGATAGCAACGATTTGCATGGATATCATGTGGCATTAATTCCCATAACGTCGATGTCATGCATGTCTTTATTACTATTTACACGACTGAAATGTAAAGTGAACAGATTTTGTTGGAGAAGAATAAACGACTGTCATCCCGGGATACATCTGTTATTGATTGCTCGTGTTGTATTGATTGGCCTAATGCTACTGGCAAACAACTAATTAAACCTACTACTTTAGTAGAATCTTAAACTTTCTTGGCGGCTCCGTTACGTACAGGACACTTTCAACCGTGCACAAATCTAATTTACGCAATGAACAGAGCTACTCTACGCCTAGTTTATGAGATAATAGCCAAGGTGTGGACACGCTCTGAAAACATGTATTAGGATTGCAACGGTAGAGCAACACATGGAATTCATTAAACAATAGCGTAAAAAGAAACAGGACAGGGAAAGAGCAAATGTTAGATTAGTCAGATCAGGATCTCGGAATACCCATGATTCTATCTAATATTATTTATCCAGCTTATAGCCGTAGAACAGTATCGAACCATATGTAATGGCTGATGACGTTCAGGAATCTGCACCAATAAAATGTCGGTTAGAAATGATATTCAGTATCCATTATGATGTGTAGCCATTGTTTTCAATTAGCATCATCGACATGATACCCGCCCCCTTAGTAAATAACACATACAAAGTTTCTATATAATGCGCTCTTATAACATATCGTACTTGATTTGCTGAAAACTAAACTGTGCTTCAATTTGTTTACAAACTTTATGTTACAATCAGCTGCTATGCATATCTGCAGTGGAATAACAGATGGCACTAACCATTCTTATAAAGATATGCATACATTTATCGCAATTGACACCAAAAGGCGTCGTAGGCCCGTTTCGTTTTCTTTTCTTCTTCTTTTAAGATACCTTCGATGACTTCTCTCCTGACAAAGTGAAGTGTCGTGGCTTTTCCACCAACGTTCGGTGTTCGCGCCAGACCAGCACACCGGGACGGCTATTTCTTTTTGTAGTTCCGTGCTCACAGCTATTAACTGGTGGCCAGTTGATATCGAAAAAGGCCAATCTTTTCCAGGTATATTATCGAAACCGTTTCGCATGGAATCAGGCATTCCTGAACAACAAGGGCAGATAAATCCAACTGGAGACACGCACTTTACAATTCCCTCATTAATGACTGTAACATATAAGTAGAGATGTTGTTTCCGGTCGGCGTTTGAAACTTTAACACGGCACGACAAATTATCAAGTCCGTATCAATCAATATGTCTTACTTTATTCAGCTTGGTACCTCAGATTAAGAAAATGAAGTGCCAATCTTGGATGTAAATTTCGGAAATTTTATCTTTCACTTTAATCATGGTTATTTTAAAATCATAACGGTCAGATATCTTCTTTCAATAAAACGCTCTGACAGTGTATCATTGTATAAAGGCTGTGCCATGGTCATATTGTATATCGCTGCGACTCGCAGAAATCCACAATATGATGTGAAATTCCCAGTGAAAATAAAATCGAATGCTACAACGGCATTATATTACTGCGAAGATTTGTAGTGCTTAACAGATTGCAATACCGAAATAAGATATTTTACGTATTACACAGAAATACATAATAACATCATTTCTTGACCGAAACAACACATTACTATTGTGCGCACTCTGTTCTCGGATTACAATACAAAACGGCCAGATCTGCAGAAAACATTGATTACTGCATTAAATTAAACGCAAAATTGAAAGATTGGTGCATGACTGAACCCTATCTCTCAAACTCGTGATTGTTATGTACGTGACTCTCTGGATTATATTTGATTATTTACTAGACATTTCTTCCAGGTTATTCTCATCACTTATAAGAGAGAACGAAGTATTAGCGCGCGTTGTCACATTGTAGCAAAATGTGAAGCCACACTACACAATGCGATATCTTCGCGGTGTGTATAAGAGACACAACCGAATCAAATCATGAATTATGCCTTTACATGAAGTTTCTCAATTCCATAATTTCCACTTGTTTCTGACAGCAGGATGTCTCATTCGCATGTCTTCTATGTTAATTTACAGTTACTGTTTTATAATAGGGTACCTCTCTCAAGCATACCCAGACTCCTGGCAAGATAAATCCCGGGGAGTTATCTCTCCTTTTGTTCAATAAATTTCCTCATTAGTGTGCAAGATAAAAGGTAACGTTCCATGTTACAATATATTTTCCGTACCATCAATGGCATAACGAAGAATAATGACATGTCATTGATGGCGCATATTAACATTGTCAAGACAAAACAAAGCAATAAGAAATGTCGCAACGAGATTGAAGGATAGAGCGATGGATCTTGTAAGCCTATAAATTATACACTGTGCAAGTGGTGCGAGAATCAATTTCAAAGACGATCGAGCTCGAGTTGAGTTTCCTCCCGTGAAGTTATAACAGTCTATTCCATAGACTTGACCCACGGCCTAAAAGTGTGATTGGGTGTACTTTACAGTTCGCCTTGGAGATTCTAATAAAGAAATTGTTGCGAGTGACATTTCAAGATAAGATCATTCCGATATATTGTTGATGTCATTGGTGCTTGCTAAGATTTCCGTGTCAATATGGCCAAGTGAGAAACGATTTTTCGTTTATGGACACGGCAATTGATCAGAAATCGGTTGTTGCATAAGTTTTAATGTATGTACATGTCTTTTGGTGTGTTGTGTTGATTACTTCTGGGTTGCGGGGTTGTTGACTTATTTTTGTTAGAACACTTAGAATTTTGTTTGATCGTCGCTATATAGTTGAAATATTGCTGAACGCGACATCAAACCGTAATTATCTCTCTCATTAACGACGGCTAGCTAGTTATTGTCGTATCTGACATCCGCTTTCAATACTCATAGCATAAGGGCATATCCATAAAAATCAGGTTGTCATCGCGTTGTTGCTTTCCTCGAAATCAATTTTCGGTTACACTATTTGACAGATGCAGTCGACTTTAATTTGAATATTATGTATATACTTTAAAATAAACCATTTTAGACGTCAGTGGATCTATATGGAAAAACATCCCCCAATATCTACATTGATAGCTTGTCATGTTATATTGTAGCGACATTTCTGCAGATGTTTCATTGTATAATTTATACGCTTACAAGATCCATCGCTCTATCCTTCAATCTCGTTGCGACATTTCTTATTGATTTGTTTTGTCTTGACAATGTTAATATGCGCCATCAATGACATGTCATTATTCTTCGTTATGCCATTGATGGTACGGAAAATATATTGTAACATGGAACGTTATTTTTTATAACTTTGACCTTTTGTCAAATACTCATGTCATGCTATCGCTCGCCTGTTGTACCAAAGGGTAATGTATGGTAATTGCTCACTGTATCTTTTCAGTATCGCCAGATCTCGATTTTCATCCGCGAACGATTTTTATGCATAGGATAGATCAACTTATATATCACGAGAAAACCGACGAGCGTCAAATAAAATATTTATACCAGCCTGAGTTAGTACCAAATCAGTGTGAAATATTATCGGAAACACATAAATAACCTTCCAAACTCCAGCCGTCAGTAAATCAGATATGGCCATCCGGTAGCATATATGTGCCGCATCTTGCTAGGATGAGACACCACGAAGTTATATAATCCAAATATGTTTGGATTATAGCAAATTATTGCAAATATTGCAGGATTGTCCTCTGGGTGACGACTAGTTTGTAAATAATGACTTTGGTATGTTATATCACACTGGTTATACTGGGCCTGCAGCAAGAAAACGTAATTGAGAGCAACAGCAATTAGATGGCTGTTTTGTCATCTCTCTTTGAATTTGGAAATTGCATACCGGTATAGGTTATCGAATTGGTCATAGCTTGAAATGCCGTCCTCACTCAGAAAACTGTCCTCATATTCTATAAATAACAACGGTAAACCATTCATTTGCTGCCAATCATGCAGATCGATTATCAACTGATAGAGGGACACGATTTCACAATACCTAACACTCCAAATGGTAAAGAATTGAATAGTGATATTAACAAATCCTCCAGAAGTGCCTTACTTCTTCTTGTTCAACAATGGTTTCGCAGAAAGCAGAAAGTGGTCAATGGGGTACCTTCTGGAATCAACAAAGTCGTGGCATTGAAGCTGCGGAACATTCATTATTTATCTAAATAATCACTTTTATATACGTGAAGCTCACAATACAGTCAAATTTGAATTGCTCCGTTTGACGTGCTTGAACGCAGGTCATGGGCACTGAGCAATTTCAGAGTGTGTTTGTTGTTTTTGTCGTTATGGGATGATTTCATGAAATCTCGTTTACACAGAAATCAAGCAATTAAAGTTATAGTTAAATAAGAATTTGCTGGATGCTGCAGCTTTACTTTATTAAAAATCACTCGTGCTTTGCAAATGAAAAATAATGTTCTTCATTTTTCCTAATTTTATGCTGCATACCAAAAAAAAAACCCGACCACCAACGAGAGAACACTGTGTGGGTACAAAAAATGAAAAGTGAATCTTGAACAGCTGAAGTACATGTACTCTTAGGCAAAATATGGACACTGGTAACGATTCTCTTTCAGATTTGTAAGTGCTACATCTTATTTTAGCTACACCAGCTAAAAAAGATAAATTCAGTCAGCTCAATTGAGTAACTGCCCAGTTCCCTCTAACGATTATCATGTCCGTCATCGGATTAGCAATTCGAATTCGTTCTTGCTAGCAAAGCCTAATTCCTTCTTCAGCTATATTATCACCTCATCCTCCTGTCGAACATCCACATTAAACCTTAATTCTCTCTCTCTCTCTCTCGAACATCCATCACTCCCTTACTTCCATCCACCAACACTCACACACACACACACACACACACACGAAATGCGGGGAGACGCCGTCATCCTCCACATAAGATCCCCTATAATCCCCAGGAAGACAATCGTACCCGGTTAATTTTTTAACTAGGGCATTCTTCATCGGCCTGGATGTCTCGCAACACTTTCCGCATAGGACAGCGTTCTGCAGCACACACTTCTGACATTCTCTCCTGTATATACCTGTGAATAAATTGGTTTAACTTGATAATAATGGGCCTAGTTTATATGACCGAGGGAAGCACCACTTTGAAAGGGATTATTGGCCTTGTCAGATTCTGTTATGTTTTCCCCGCTTATTTTTATCGCTTACTCACAGGGGGGACAAGAAACATGGTCGAGGCGAAAAACGAAAAAACCCAGTATTTTTCTGATCCTTGGAAGGGAATGATTAATAATGGTGCCTGATAACGATTTGCATGGATATCGCGTGGCATTAATTCCCATAACGTCCATATCATGTATGTGTTTATTAATATTTACATGACTGAAATATAAAGTGAACAGATTATGTACCAAGAGAATAAACGACGGGCATCTCGGGATATATCTGTTATTGATTCCTCGTGTTGTATTGATTGTCCTAATATTACTGGCGAACAACTAATTAAGCCTACTTCTGTAGTAGAATCTTAAACATTCTTGGTGGGTCCGTACGGACAGAACACTTTTAACCGTGCACAAATCTAATTTGTGCAATGAACAGAGGAGTCTTGCTACTCTGCGTCTAGTTTATGAAGACAAGGCGTGTTCTGAAAATATGTATTAGCACCAAACAAAAACAAGCATAATATACGTAAGCGTTAGCTAATTTCCGACAAGAGAGATCTGGTCAACAGTTTAATGACGCCGTCAAGACACCATGATTTCAAAAACAACTAGTGTAGAAAAAGAACGAAGTCTATGTGACACAGCAACTTGCAGGTAAAATGGTTTATCGTCGCGTTCAGCAATATTTCAGCTATATAGCGACAATCAAACAAAATGCTAAGTATTCAAGTTAATAACTTAGTTATCCAACACATTAAAACATACACACATTAAAACTTTGTATCTTAGGTTGTTTGAGAGAAATCGGTTTGTTGTTAGGTTGTTTGAGAGAAATTGGTTTGTTGTATCAAACAACCTAAGATACAGTCTTCTTTTACCCGACTAAACAGATCTTCTAACGTAGCTGCTCGATAAAAAGAATATTAAAATCTATACAGTCGATAATAGGTTTCACTGTGAGATGACTACTAGTATATTATAGATGTCGGGTGTGTCGGGCAATGTTCGTACCCGAGTGTATCGGTCTAGGGAGCAAACTAACCCTATATGATTGGCAGACCTTCAGATAAAGTTCTGGTGGCTGAAAACCGATGATTCGGAAATATTATCTGTACATTTGCGATACATGTAGTGTAAATATTTATGGTCGGTGAAATATCAGTATTGCATCCAACACTGAAGTGGAAAATGTGGTACCCGCGGTCGTCATTGTTTCGGTCCAAGAGAGAGGGATAGAATTGTAATTTAACGTTCGAAGCACGGGGTTTTGAGGTGAGGTCTAGGTGATCGCCGGCATACTTATGTAGTGTTTAATGCTGTGATTAAACGTGGTATCCGAAAATTAATGACAGACGGACATGACTGAAGAAGTGTAAGTTGTAACCGCGCGTTTAGGCCAAGTTAAGCACGGCTATTAAAATAATCTTTACAATTTGTAAGAGATTCCTTTTATCGAACCACTACTTTGGAAGACCTTTTTGGTCGGGTGAGGGAGGACTGTGTCTTAGGTTATTTGAGAGAAATCGATTTGTTGCATAAGTTTTAATGTGTGTATGTTTTAATGTGTTGGATTACTAAGTTATTAACTTGATTACTTAGAATTTTCTTTGATCGTCGTCACATAGCAGAAATATTGCTGAACGCGACGTTAAATCTTCGCTGAAATGAATGCCCTTTGTGTGGTTATCTATGAAATGACTACTTCTGCGAGCTGGGCTGGAAGTACTATATATATTGAGTTATATTCGTCAGGAACATTGTTTGCTGGAAAGGTTAACTTCTACAAACAATGTATACATTTGAAGACAAAGACGTCAATAAATATTTATCAACGTACAGAAGATTGATGAATATTATGGGGGATGACCATAGAAACGTCCCGATCAAGAAGAAGCAAGATTAATAAGAACTGTCAAGTTATGAAAGAAACTGGGAGTGAGTAACAGTTACATCTGTCTCTTACATTGTGTGATACACAGCTGGCTTGGCTTACACGGCGATTCAAGATATGCGTGATACAGGACATTATTCCACATTCGGGATCACCCGGATATTTTTCATTCTAATAAATAGATATACCTCCGTTCCGATAATACCCTTTCAATATCTACCAAATTATTCTTGTTCTGATGGTAATAAATTTAGCCAAACAAGGACATATTTAATTCTTTGCGTTTGGACGATGCAGATAGGGTTCAGTGCGCCATATGTGTACTACAATTATTAAAAACTTCGAAGTCAGGCATGTTCAATCCTACCTTTTCAAGAAATGTAGACGAGATCTCACAAGAGACTGGTTTTGTCGGCAAGCTCGCCAGTGTATTGTCTGTATTATGAAGGTGCGCTTTCCTAGAAAGTTTCCTAATCTGCAATCGGAGCAGAATCGCCGGGTCGCATGTTCATCAAAGGTTTAGGCGGGCCAAGCGAGTTTTTTCCTGTACCATCAGCACCAGTGCTTCCAATACCTTATTAAGAAAGGTCGTGAACTAGGTTTTATGGAGGTATTATATCCGTCATATTATCAGCACGCACCGGACACAAGCCTGAAGTCCATGCTTCGTTGAGCACACAGGAGACTGGGATAATAACGGAACAATTACATCTAACGAAAACGGACCGTTATCACATCCTATGGTCTGCAGTTCTAAGATACGGTCTCTGTGTCATTGTTGTGTTCGGAGGTTATGGGGTATTTTATTACATACTCTCAGGTATTCCATTTCCGAATTATTTGCCAAACATGAAACTGATATAGACTGTTTTACCCCAGTCAGATATATAATAACAATCGAACAATAATATACAGCTACAACCATCAGGGCGAATCCTTATGAACGTACCAGCGTCAGATCCGACATTCAGTAGCCAGCAACGAAATACCATACTCATAAGACGCAATCAGCCACAGTGAGTAAGTGAGTGAATATGATTTAACATCGCTTTCAACACTATTTCAGTCATATCACCGCGTTTCGTTCCTATTCCTTTTCACACCCGGAAACCACATGGGTAGGGTCCTATTCCTGCCAATACCCGGGACCCCACGGGTCGCACACAAGTGGCATACCCTAAAAATATCTAACAGCACAAAACGATTTCAGAGAGTTATGTGATTCGCAAAAGATAGTAGGAAAGTAACCAACAAACACAATCTCTATCGATCCTGGCACGGACTCGAATATGAATATCTTGGGAATTTGATAGAAGCAAGTGACAATTACATTTTCGTCTTATATGTCTAACAATTTTTTTTTTTTAATAACTGTTTTAAAACAGGGCAATAGATTGAACACTTTCCTCTTCACGATATCGTGCATCAAAGTTGGACAATTGCGAGAGAATCCACAAATACTTGCTAAAATCGTCTGGGATGCCTTGAGTGCCCCTGGCTATGAGAATAAATATGTTACTCCTGTTAATAAATGGTTTCGGCATACTAATATCAGGCATTTCGCTGTCCACCAAGCAGAGTTAATATGGCAGAATTCGTGTAACAGCGGATTATCCGAGGGAATATCGCCTTTCGTTACAATTACATCAATGGTATTTATCGATCTGGATAAAGAACCAGTGTTTCTGCGAGAAAGTCCTTAGGCAGACCGTTTATCACTACCCGGGTCGCTGCAGAAGCCCAGTAATATTTTCCGTCTGATTTAATGCCAGATCACCCCGCGCGAAATTAGTTTACTCAAGAGCAATTCTCCAGATGGATATTAATAAAATACGATACGTTTTCTACATTTTGGTAAATTTACATAGCCCGGATTCGGGTACATACGGAGTACTTTTCTTAACTAATATGTAATATTACAATGTGATATTATGAGGATGGCAACGACTA
This sequence comes from Hanleya hanleyi, assembly GCA_036873755.1. Taxonomy (NCBI): domain Eukaryota; kingdom Metazoa; phylum Mollusca; class Polyplacophora; order Lepidopleurida; family Hanleyidae; genus Hanleya; species Hanleya hanleyi. Next base: position 116,901 of record JAVTVY010028947.1, on the reverse strand, counting down.
CTGCGGCCACGACAGTCGTATGGATATCGCATTTAAATTAAGATTCGCCTGAAAAGCGGCATTTTCTGAGAAACTGAATTCCAGATCTTTCTAAACTAAATATAAATGATAACAAGAGTCAAATTTGGCCAAGAAAAGTACCCTATCCTTGATCAGGTTCCACTTCGAAAAGTATGGAACGTCCTAACCAGAAGGTTACTTGGAAACAAACAGTTGAATCCCACATTTAGTTCACACTTTTGTCAAACTTAAACTGCAGAGGAGATTCGATATGAAATAACTTTTAACATTGTCTAAACTGTATTATGACTATGACGATGTTAATATTATCAAGAGAGATAAGGATTGAAGAATATACCCCATTCTCTAGATCAAGGGAAATAACGCAACATTAGTGCAGTATTTAACTTGAAATGCGAAGATGTATAAATCATGGACGATATACTCCCATGGTTGCCGATGACAATGCTTTTATAGCTGACACACATTCTAGTACAGAATTGTACGTGACTAGCCATCAGGGGAACCTTTTTAGCATCCCAGCAGATAGTTTGCATGATCGTTAATAAAGACAGGTCTATCTCCGTCGTAAAACTTTCACCCGAAATGTTTCTTTTCACTGAGAACGTTGATTAAATACACCATCTCAAGTTTCGTAATCTAAGCCATTAGTATTTCACAAATACCACTCAAAACATTCAAGCTCTCCTTTCTACCATTCAAGCTCTCCTTCCAACCATTTAGGAATATTTAGCATTTGTATTTATATGTCCTTTAATTTCTCTTTCATATATTCCGTATTGAGGTTGTTGTGTGTGTTTGACTGCGATTGCTCCGACATGAATGGGTAAACTCACACCTGTATCTAGTGATATCTACAAACCTGGCGACCGAATGTGGGATAAACACATGAATCGAAAGCATCATTTATGTAACCATTTCGTTGATGAAACTTTACAGCTACCATGCTAGCAAAACTGCAAGCAGTTCTATCTCTCTGAAGTGAAGACTGATATGCATGGTAAACTGAGTAACCCGCTGGCACCCACGTCAATATGAATATATGTCAAAGTGACTTCTGTATTATTACGCCGATGTTGCATCATAAGACGCAATTCTGTTTTATTAGCATTTCGGAATGACGCAGTGTCAAAATGTTTAAGCTCTCGAGTCGCAAATTTAAGAGAAATACCCCCCAAAATGTAATAAAATCAAAACAATATCTGACGAACCATAGTCCCCCTCCACCCGGACAAAGTTTGGATTGAACTTGGTCAATACTTGGATGGGTGACCTGGTGCTGTACTGGTTGGGCTGATTAGTGTTCAGGATAATAGGAACTGTGGACACTCTTGCATTCTGGCACATGTAGGCACCGTGATATGACTGAAAAATGTTGAAAACGACGTTAAATTCCACTTCCTCACTCGAAAATGGGGTATGGTTCAGAAAATGTACTATGCTATGCTAAATCTAGCGATCTGCAACTGGCATATAAAAACGATCTACATATGTATAACTACTTGAAAATCATTACTGAAATCTGCCGCCCTCTGGGAGCTTCCATCCTGGAGACTTCAAGACCTTCAAGATTCTAGTATAGACTTTGTACGTGACTTGCCATCAGCGAAACCGTTTTAACGCCTCAGCTGATTGTTTGCATCATCGCCGATAAAGACCGCGGTCTAACGCTGCCACAATTATGGTATCCATGTTTTTTTTATCCGCCCAACATGTTCCCTATCTCATTGAACTTTTATTATATATACGATCTCGATTCTTCACTTTGTAAAATTGAAGGATGTAGTTTAGAAGGAAACGGCTGGTTGTCCACATGGAAACGCCTATATTTTATGCTATGAGCAGTAGCTATCGAAGCATATCAAGTAGTTATTAATGGCGGTGAAATGCTTAGTGGTTTTCAAAGGATGCTTGTTTAGTGGTTTTCAGTGATTTCAGAAACTTTGTCGTCTTCCTGACATCAATCACTAACCATTACCGAAGAAATAACATAAATTTCATTATTCCTATAGTAGGAAAAACGACCAAATCCATTTTCATCTCCATCGGTAACCGATGATCATGACGGGGAATCAGTGTAAATATCTTGGTGAATCATTTTGAATTAGGCATATGTGTATTAATATCCAGAAAAAAAATTCCCAAAAGCGGTCTCACTACGACGCCAGGATATTGTATCTGGTCCGCAAAATGCAGGATAATCAGCAATTAACTTACATGTACAAGATGGCTACGAGAATAAATATGTCACACCGGTAAACGAATGGTTTCGGTATACTAATATCAGACATTTGGTTGTTTAAAGTAGAATTAATATGGCAGAATCGGACTAACTGTCTATTATCTGAAAGGAATCTAGCCTTACGCTACACTGAAATGGAATGGTGTATATCGATCTAGATAAATAACCAGTATTTCCCCGAGAAATCGTAGGCCACATCGTTTATGACTAACCGGGTCGCTGCAGGGGCCCAGTGACATTTCATTATTCGTCGGAATTAACACAATATCACCCCGTGCACAATTAGGTTACTTTCAGATCATTTCTTCAGTCTGACAATGAGCCAGTCTCAAGATGGAGATTAGGGTTTACGATACGTTTGGCATTCCCATTTTCAACATTTCTGGGAATTTCAGACCTTTTGGTCTTTGATACATGTTGGCATTGTGGGAAGTTGATGCTGAGTCGACATCGGGCCTCACAGACTAGTCTTTTGTGTTAAATGCCGTCATTTTCATCTGACGACGATACCGCCCACCAGTCCCCAGTGTACGAGTTGTCACAGCGACACAGCTCACCAATTACCAATATACGAGTTGTTAGAGCATTTCCATCATAGCTCTCTAGATTTGTATCTAATACCGCTTATGCCGGTGCTATGGGCCGTGTGGTCATGTCATCCAAGTTGCCACATGAGCAGGTACAATAAAAGCGTACCTGAGATACAACACTTATCACGAATCGTTAGATTCTTGTTATGTGCTTTAGAATAGGTTAACCATAGGACTATACTGTGAAGTCATGTGGCTCTGTCAGTATGTCGGCACCTCTTCCCACTTCCCTTGTATGTGTTGTAATTTGATAGATTGAATATGAATATATACGATGTTGTACATCTCCTGTTTCATTTCCTGCAGAAAAAAATCTCTTGGTTTGTGGCGTACTTTTGGTGCATGTACAGTTTAGCAACGTAAAAAGATATTTTAGTCGGGTAAAGAAAGACTGTATTTTAGGAATATTTGAAAGAAATCGGTTTGTTGCATAAGTTTTAGTGTATGTTCATGTTTTTTGGTGTGTTGTGTTGATTACTTCTAGATTGATGGGTTGTTGACTTGTTTTTGTTGGAATGCATGGAGTTTTGTTTGATTGTCGCTATATAGCTGAAATATTGCTGAACGCGACGTTAAACCTTAATTCTCAATCTCTCTCAATACATCTAGGACCACAACCCATATTATGAGACTCTCATTGCATTGAACCGGCGTTGAACTTTCGCTTGAAATCCTTCATCTGCGAAACCATTCTTGAACCAAATGTCATCGTCCTAGTATGTTTCATTGTGATTAAAAACAACAGACATCTAAACCTAGATCTCCCTTAATAAGTTTACCAGAAAACATTAGACATTACTGGCCAGATTAAATGTTTTGTTCATCGCCATGATCCTTCTCAACTGGCGTGGACAGTCTTATCCAAAAACGTTCATGAATGTGGTCAAAACAGGTTAATGGACATCTGTTTTGCACATATTTCTCTGAAAACTTTTTGCTCCAACCATTTTGAGATAACTCTGATTTACAATCATATTTTACCATTTCTCTCCATCAGATTTCATATCGATTGCCGGGATTTGAGGTAAGACCGTGTCTGTCGCCCATCGTGCATCGCAGGCGGTAAAACAGGCATCAAACCGGTATATAACGGTTACATTATTCAAGGGCGACAACTTCCGTGTTTCAAAGAAAAATAATTACTACAGCAAACTTTTTTCTCCTGTCTGTCGTTCAACGCATGAATCAGAGTTGTTTGAGTTGCCAACACCTGTAAGTTTGGCTCTGATCGGAATCGACCATCGTCTATAATACCAGTCGTGTGGTCATACAGGAGAGCCGCCCTAACCACTACACTCAAATCGCGTCCCACAAAGCGGAAAGTCCCTCTATAGAAGAACCCCAGTCCCAAACGGCACAATATTAGATATACATTAAATTTAATATACTTGTATCAAGTTCAAATATTAGAATGTCTGTGGGGTATAGAAGGTAAAATGCAGAAGCGTCCAACAGCTATTTAAAATCTAAAAATTAGCCTGTTAAAGGCTGTCCACTTCCCCCACAAATGCGGACAGCATCAATGATTGAGTACATTAAATGTGTATCCACACCCACTGATTCACACACCCGTCAAATTTACAAGCTGCTGTTTTCTGTTTTGCTGAAAAAAAAGGACACTGGTAGCTGCTCCTCTCGATCAAATTCAAGTTCAGTTCAGCTGTTCTCTTTTTACTTCTTTCACTTGACAGCAAACTTGATGTTACATTGGAATAGATTGAGGTGTTTGTCGGAAAAATTGCGGTTAATAATTAATGTACACGGTCGCAATGGATAGTGGATGACTGGCGGGTTCTGGATGATGGAGATACACACAATAATTACTGCACAACCAAGTGCGACACTTTTCTTTAGGACAGTGGTTTTGATCCGGCATTTGCAAAGCTTCTTGAAAATTGCTATGTGATCCGAGCAGATGAAAATTCTTCTAGCTGTGCGGCAAGGATTACCAAAATCAGTTATACTTGCACGGCCTTACGTGATTCGCGTTATTATGGCCAAGGATAAATCTACTTGTATTTTCTCCAATTTGTACAATGCTTTCTACAAATTACCCCAAATAGATATATATTGCGAAATGTTTCTGCATCTTATCCTCAGAGATGAAAAATTATTCATGGTTGCTAAGCAAATTGCTCCCTTAATCCAACCCTCCACCCCAAGCCCACTCCCAGGCTGTGGTACGTGTTCAAGGTTCGTGTCTGCTGAGGTTAAACATACATTTGTTAAACATACAGATGTGGTATTCGGTGAATACCCCACAAAGCTCTTTCTCCCCCAAATTATAATATGGTTAGCATTTCACATAATAAATTATCTGTCTGTTTGTCTTTGGGAGATAAGCCATTCACCTCCCCCCGCCCTCCTCCTCTCGCTAAACATATAGTAATTAGCAAGTAATATTCTGCATTGGAGTTCTACTTATTGGACAATATATTATGCGATTATAGCGACGTATCGCTTCTTCGTTTCAATGTTTCACTAACCAGCGGAGTCAAGAGTGACGACTAAACACCATTAACTGCCGGCCTTGAGAACACAAGTATCTTAAGTACTTTTTGCATTGAGTAGAGCCGTGACCTGGTCCAGACAGGTTATATTTAGGTTAGAACACATGAGAAAGTAAAAAGCCATGTGGCAATGATTGTCTCCTGTGAATTATCACCGAGCATTTTTACGTTAACGTTCAGTGAAGGAACATCCGTGAGAGAGGCTTGATCGATTGAATGCTGTGCCCTTTTTACTCTCCCGTGGCAATGTAGACCAGCATCAAGGAGACCAGCAGTTCTACAGTTTCCATCCATTTATGTCCCGGTACTACTCAAACAGAAATCCAACAAAATTGATCATTTGATACCAAGCCCCCGTCAGTCATTTCAACCTCTGATCAATCGCTTCTGAGGGAGAAGATATTAACTCCAGGGGAAATACAAATTGACTACTGTTGCGTTCAAACATTAGAGCATTTCCGTCTGAAAGCTGACATCGCCAACCAGAAAAATGTTGGAAGACATTTTTCTAATATGTGTTTTATATGACATGTTAAATGGCACCAGGAATAACCAGTCTATTAAGATAAACATGACAACTAAAAGCTAGTACTCTTAACCCAATTCGGTGGGTCATTTGTAGATAGATTCTTTACCGGTACTGCAGGTGACCTATTTCACCAAATGCTTACGTAAGACGTACAAATATTACATATACATTCAAACACTTCAGTTTTGCTTAATATCAGCATAATGACCCCCTAATCTTCTCGTGATTTTTACTTCTCTGGAGGGCTCTTGTCAACGGCGTCGAACTATAACGTTCAGTCGTACAACTTATGGAACGAACGATTTCTAAATCCAGCTCTGAATGACATTATTACACATTCTGGGTGTCCAGTACAATTTGTAGCACATTTTAGTGGTTGTGTGGGATTACCTCACGCGACATTAAACCTTAAATCTCTCTCTCTCTGCATGGAAAGGAATATTTCTACCAGTGTGGTGGACGATATCAGATACCGTGGTTTTGGCAGTACTGTATGCTTCATCCTTTCTGAAATTTACCACGAAATCCTGTGGCCTTGAGTGCAATTTTGGACGATCTTCTGGTCGGTCTCTATCTTCTGGTCAGACCTTTATTGCGAGTGAAGGTGTTTAGTCCTCCGTGACTCAACAAGAGCCGGCTACATATTCGAACGGCCATCAAAATGGAATTCCAGACCTCAACAGTTGAAAAACTACTATTTTATACGGTTGTATATTGGATGTCATGGCATTGCCTTTTCCCCGATATATTTTTTTACGTTTGACGTCCCATCGATTGAGTATTTCGCGCTATCAGAGGATATGGATTGCGACAACTACCATTCTAACAAATGTTTTGACTATTTAAGCCCGAAATCATAAAAAAAAATCAGAGCGATGACTGTGCTTCATCAAGTTGTCATGTTGACTTTGATGTGCACAATAATTATTGGTCTGTTGCAAATGTGGACCAAAGAAAGTATGAAAACGAAAAATTTAAACGCTGTTGTAGACGCAATGCAATCCATCACGATTGACGGTAATGAATGGTCTTGTGATTTGTAAGGAGTGCAATTTTAGCTAGATCATGGATCAAGTGCAATACCACTGCTTTGGAGCGACCGTGTAATTTTACCTCAGCTTACCTTACGTCGAATGTGTGGCAATGATGAGCACCGGTCAACTGTTGTCCATCATCGAGATTTCCTCGGTTAAAACAATATGAAAGGAGAGAGAGCGACAGAGAGAATTAAGATTTAACGTCGCGTTCAGCAATATTTCAGTTACAAAACTACGATCAAACAAAATTCTACGTATTCAAGATAACTTAGTAATGCCAACACATTAAAACATACACACATTATAACTTGTACCACAAATCGATTTCTCTCAAATAACCTAAGATGAAGTCTTCTTTCACCCAACTAAAAAGATCTTCTAAAGTAGCTGCTCGATAAAAAGTCTCTCTTACAATCTTGAAATCTATACAGTCGATAAGGATATGTTTCACTTTGAGATCTTCGTGGCATGGAATACAACTTGGGTCTGGCTCTTTTTTAATACAAAAGGAATTTCGTGTTACAGGTAGTACGAGCGTCAGACCCATAATATGAAGCCATCTTCAATAAAGAATTTTCACATTTCGCAACAACCAAGCATCAGATCCGACGTTCAACATTCAACCGTCTCCCAAAAAACCATCTCAGCGTCAATAATCGAAAGATCTATTTCGTAGGACACCACAAATTCCAAATGTGTATAAAATAAAAATAATAAAAACGCAAGAAGGTTTTCCTACAAGAGGAAACCATTCAACATTTTTCAACGATGTCAACAAGGCATGCAAAATCCTATATAGCTGAAATTTTGCTGAATGCGACATTAAACCTTAATTCTCTCTCTCTCTCTCTCTCCTAATCAGTCTTTCGTCTTCAACTTAGGATTCATGACGTTTCCGACGGTAAATTATACCTCAGTCACACTTTAATTTTGTCAATTCACGCCAAAACAATGGAAATCTTGTATAGGATGATATTCTTACATATCATTATGATAGCCCGAATTAGTTCAATACGGGCTCATTACATTTTAAAGAGCCCATTTTTTACGGGCTCATTACGCCTTTTTCGGAATTTATCACTTTTTATCGTCGGAGAGATAGGGCCTGTCTTCCCAAATATCAGGCAAATATTCTCTCCTCTCCAGCATGGGAGTAGTTTCCAATATCATGTGATCCGCTTCTTCTTTACCATTTTAATAAATGTCGCGCAATAAACATGCGTCTTTTCTAGTTCTTTGTTGACTCTGTGAAGGCCCCACTCTTCCCACAAACATATGACAGTCCATATTTACAGCCCAACTTTCTATACATATAATAAATAAGAATGGACAATGTAACGGAGCGAATGGGGTAATGTACAGCTTCTCGTAACGCAGATCCACTCCCAGGCAATGTCAAGAGAGGATCCACTACTGTATCATTTCATAGGAAGAAAATTCACTCCACCTTGGAGTTCAAATATGTAAGTGTATTGACTGGTGTTACAATACTGTATTAAAAAGCAAGGTAGTCTAAGTAATTTGAACGGTACAGTAACCAATTCTAGACAGGTGATAATCTGGTTAAAACAGATGAGAAAGTAAAAAGCTATGAAGTAATGAATAATCATCCAGGTTTTTTGTCAGTTTTCAATAAAGGAACACCCTTGAGAGCTGATTGATCGATTGGCTCCTGTACTCTCACATTTTCCTGACAATGTAGGGCAACAGCCAACAGCTACTTGGTTATCAACTCTTCATTCATCCGTCTCCGTTTTAGTACACTGGTCTGATATCATTAATTTTGTTGAATTCTGCAAGATTCTTTTCGGGCCTTTCAACGTGTGATCGATTGTTTTCAACGGAGACAATAGTAGCTGGAGGATGGAAAAAACGACAACTGTGACATTTTAATATCAGATCGATGGCGTTTGAAATCTGACTCCGACAACCGAATGAACTTATGGTGGACGATATATCTCTTCAATGGCGTCCAGCATGACTATTTCCTGGGATAGCAACAACCAAATAATTCACCATCCTGAACATATTCCAATGGTGACACATTAAACTTGCACACTATATAAATGTAAATATGTTCCTAGCTTCAGTGGGTATTAAGAACTTTCATCCCATTCAAAAAGATTTTCAATATTATTGGAAAGCAGTGAGTGAGTGAGTGAGTGAATAGGGATTATCATTTTTTCAGCTGTATCACAACGGGGAAGGGAAGGGAGAGGAGAGGAGGGAGAGTGGCATGGGTACCTACTTTTAACAGAGCAGATCTAATGCTGCCATTTTATAGTGATGTCCCACTGAAATATCATGCCGTGGCCAGACATCGCCCCGCACTCAGTCACATTATACTGACACCGAGCCTTGTTCTATCCTCTTAATGCTGAGCCTAATCGAGGAAGCAACAAGTTCCATTTTTCAAGTCTTTGGTATGACCCGGCCTGAGATCGAACCCAGTACAAGATGATTTTTTTCAGTATAAATTAGGCTATTAAATAAAATTTCCCATTGACCCGGTGATGGAGCAAATTAAGGAGTATAAATTCCCGCCTACGCACCTTCATGATATATTTCATATATCATACATTGGCTGAAGAGAACTAATATTATTCGTTCAAGAATACAGCGCAAGAAATAAAACAGATATAGACAACGTATATACGAACAGTATCTTAGCAAATCTGGACTTTCTTTGGGGAGAGTTGGTGACCGTTTCCATGGGATCTGAAATTAAAAGCATTTCACAAGATGATTATTCAGCATTCACTGTAGTATTTCACATGCTAATTTACGAGTATTACCCATGATTATTGTTCAGTATTCCACAGGGTGGAATATGAACTATGAACATATGAACTACGGGGCCGGTCAAACTTGTCTTCAGTGATTCTTGAATACTTACCAAAACCGGCAATATCTTTGACAGTGCTGTTGTCCGCCAGGGTGTCCTGTTGGTAAGAAAACAAGCTCCATGAGTAGACATTTTCACAAGAATGATTTCAATGAGCAAAACGAATTTGACAAATTCGACAAGAAGACCATGCGCGTGTATATGTAGTGTACCATTCAATGCTACTCGTCCGGATATACGAGAAGTTTGCTGCTGGATTGACACTGGAATTGACAATATTTAACTTGGAGGTAAGGATCGAAGACGATTAAGCTCAATGACGCTGATTATTTTTTATAACGATCATTAGCCTTCTTTGTGTCGTGGATAGATTTAGCCAATTTTCTGTCTGAACCCAGCTCAAAATAACTCTTGAGCCATCTGTAAATGAACAAAAATAATTAATGAAATAAGGCAATCATCCGAGCACTGCCACAAACATGATATCTAAAAACGGTGACTTCACGTGCAACAAAACCAAGGGAATGCAGTTTCGAGGCATCGGATTACCACAATATATGTTAGGCTATCAAATAAAAATAAAGTTCTCATCGTCCCGTTTATGGGGCAAATTATTATACAGTGTATTATTCTCGTCCCCTCCTCTCGACCGAAGCAATAATGTGTGTATGTTAACATATATATGCAGCAGGATAGGCATAGTTTCACTTCCAACAACAATCAAAATATTGAAATTTGAAGACCATGGTTCAAGTTAATGCTTCAAAATACAATATATTTAACGAAACGTGATGTATTTCTTATATCATACATTGGCTATTACTGTCAAATCTCAGTTCCCAGTCTGATTTAGATATATATAGTCCAGATATGAACAGTCCTTCGTTTGAATGAACAAAAAGCCTATTGACCTAATATTATGTGAGCGATTAGACAGCGTAGAAAATTGTTTACCTTAATTTTGCTTGGTATAATGATACTAAATGTAATGCAAAAAGGGTCCAGAAATTATTCTATAGAGCTGGTAGGATCATATTGCATGTTCAACCTAGAACGCCGTCGGCATATGTTCTGCCATGATCAGGCGATGTAGAATCGGCCATACACGAATAACTCACGAACATTTACTTAAAAAAGAGCCAATCCCAAGGTGTATTCCATGCCACGAAGGTCTCACAGTGAAACATATTTTTATCGAGTGAATAGATTTTAAGATTGTAAGAGATTCTTTTTATCGAGCGACTACTTTGGAAGATCTTTTTGGTCGGGTGAAAGAAGACTATCTTAAGTTATTTGAGAGAAATCGGTTTGTTGCATAAGTTTTAACTATTCGATGCATACGTCATACGTCGGTGCATTTTGATAGGATGACACACCACGAAGTTATATAATCCAAATATGATCAGCAATTATTGCAGGACTAGTTATGACTTTCGCATGTTATATCACACTGTGGTCATACTGGGTCTGCCGCATGAAAACGTAATTCAGTGCCACAGCAATTAGATGGCAGCTATTTTTCTCTTTAAATTTGGAAATTGCGTACAGGTTATAGAATTGGTCATTCCCTGAAATGTCCTAACTGAGACAACTGTCCTCATATATGATTTCTTCTCCGATTATGCTGTTTTCACCGCTTATCTGTTATCGCTTAGACAAAGGCGGACAAAAACATGGTAGCGGCGGCAAAGTACAAAAAAACAACTCAGTTTCTTGGAAGGGAATGATTTAACGTTGTGGCTGATAACAACGATTTGCATGAATATCGTGTGACATTAATTCCCATAACGTCCATATCATGCAGGTGTTTATGACTATTTACATGACTGGAATGTAAAGTGAACAGATTATGTACCAAGAGAATAAACGACGGGTATCTCGGGATATTGATTGCTTGTGTTGTATTGATTGTCGTAATACTACTGGCGAATAACTAATTAAATCTACTACTGTAGTAGAATCTTAAATGCTCTTGGCCGTTCCATACGGACAAAACAATTTAAACCGTGCCCAAATCTAATTTGCGCAATGAACAGAGGAATCTCGCTACTCCACGCCACGTTTATGAGATACTGGATAATTACGAGCATCTGGACCGTCAATCATAACTCAGCCGTTGACCATTAAAGAATATCGGCGTCCGTATTTCCCCGCGTCCATATTTCAAAGACATATTCCACATAACAGCATTAGCACCAAATTCAAAAAGACAATCATAGTATACATAAACATAGGTTAGTTTCCTGCAAGAGAGATTCAATGACGCCGACAACACATCATGATGTTTCAAAAGTATCACATCCGTATCGCTGACAATATTATTGACCCACATGGTATTCGTTGTTAAGTCGTCAACTAGAGAATGATCACTCACGCGTTGATTGCGTCTGTTCATACGAACACCATGAAGTTCTGAAAATATGAATTAGGGTTGCAACGCATAATATTTATCAAACAATAGCGTGAAACGAAACAGGACCTGGAAAGAGCAAATGTTAGATTAGTCAGCTGAGGTCTCGAAATATCCACGATTCTATTTAATACTATTTGTCCATCTGATAGCTGTAGAACAATACCGAATCATATATAATGTCTGATGAAATTCACCAATCTGTACCAACAAAATGTCTGGTGAATATCATATTCAATATTGATTATCATTTGCAGCCATTGTTTCTAATCAAAATCATCCACGTGATACCCTCTCCCTCCTAGCACCAGTTGCCCGTGTGGAACGAATACCCACCAGTCAGAAAGAAATTACAAGTAATATATTGTGATCATTTGAGTACAGGCACATCGTATTTAGATCTATATCTCTATAAAAATGAAGCGGGCATTCTCTCTCGTCGACTTTATGACAAAAGAGATGATTACAATTTCGACATCGTAAACTATCCCTTTCTGGACAGTAATATTACATATCTCGCTTAGTAGCATTTGCTAGATCCTGTGTTAAATGTGACGATTTTAATCAACGTCACAAAAAAATTGTTACAGAAACTTATAAAACAGGGCTATTCCACCAAACGCCTCCACTCAAAGTTTCTCAAATTTGGCGATACATATCGCATGCTGATAAAAAAATACGAACGTAGCGTCGTAACTTGTGTCTAATTCCGCTTAGCCCGGGGCTAGGGGCCGTATGAACCCATGTACTTCAAGATCCTCATGGTACTCATATGAACAGTCACAATCAAAACGTGACTGAGATACATCTTTTTTTAGATGACGACTCTATAACGAATATTATGGATTAAGAATACTGATAAGCGATACGGATTTGATATTTTTGGAACATCATGATGTCTTGCCGGCATCATTGAAAACTGTTGACCGCTTCTCTCTTGCAGGAAACAAGCCTATGTTTATGTATACTATGATTGTCTTTTTGAATTTGGTGCTAATACTGTTATATGGAATGTGAAGCCACACTACACAATGCGATATCTTCGCGGTGTGTATAAGAGACACAACCGAATCAAATCATGAATTATGCCTTTACATGAAGTTTCTCAATTCCATAATTTCCACTTGTTTCTGACAGCAGGATGTCTCATTCGCATGTCTTCTATGTTAATTTACAGTTACTGTTTTATAATAGGGTACCTCTCTCAAGCATACCCAGACTCCTGGCAAGATAAATCCCGGGGAGTTATCTCTCCTTTTGTTCAATAAATTTCCTCATTAGTGTGCAAGATAAAAGGTAACGTTCCATGTTACAATATATTTTCCGTACCATCAATGGCATAACGAAGAATAATGACATGTCATTGATGGCGCATATTAACATTGTCAAGACAAAACAAAGCAATAAGAAATGTCGCAACGAGATTGAAGGATAGAGCGATGGATCTTGTAAGCCTATAAATTATACACTGTGCAAGTGGTGCGAGAATCAATTTCAAAGACGATCGAGCTCGAGTTGAGTTTCCTCCCGTGAAGTTATAACAGTCTATTCCATAGACTTGACCCACGGCCTAAAAGTGTGATTGGGTGTACTTTACAGTTCGCCTTGGAGATTCTAATAAAGAAATTGTTGCGAGTGACATTTCAAGATAAGATCATTCCGATATATTGTTGATATCATTGGTGCTTGCTAAGATTTCCGTGTCAATATGGCCAAGTGAGAAACGATTTTTCGTTTATGGACACGGCAATTGATCAGAAATCGGTTGTTGCATAAGTTTTAATGTATGTACATGTCTTTTGGTGTGTTGTGTTGATTACTTCTGGGTTGCGGGGTTGTTGACTTATTTTTGTTAGAACACTTAGAATTTTGTTTGATCGTCGCTATATAGTTGAAATATTGCTGAACGCGACATCAAACCGTAATTATCTCTCTCATTAACGACGGCTAGCTAGTTATTGTCGTATCTGACATCCGCTTTCAATACTCATAGCATAAGGGCATATCCATAAAAATCAGGTTGTCATCGCGTTGTTGCTTTCCTCGAAATCAATTTTCGGTTACACTATTTGACAGATGCAGTCGACTTTAATTTGAATATTATGTATATACTTTAAAATAAACCATTTTAGACGTCAGTGGATCTATATGGAAAAATATCCCCCAATATCTACATTGATAGCTTGTCATGTTATATTGTAGCGACATTTCTGCAGATGTTTCATTGTATAATTTATACGCTTACAAGATCCATCGCTCTATCCTTCAATCTCGTTGCGACATTTCTTATTGATTTGTTTTGTCTTGACAATGTTAATATGCGCCATCAATGACATGTCATTATTCTTCGTTATGCCATTGATGGTACGGAAAATATATTGTAACATGGAACGTTATTTTTTATAACTTTGACCTTTTGTCAAATACTCATGTCATGCTATCGCTCGCCTGTTGTACCAAAGGGTAATGTATGGTAATTGCTCACTGTATCTTTTCAGTATCGCCAGATCTCGATTTTCATCCGCGAACGATTTTTATGCATAGGATAGACCAACTTATATATCACGAGAAAACCGACGAGCGTCAAATAAAATATTTATACCAGCCTGAGTTAGTACCAAATCAGTGTGAAATATTATCGGAAATAACCTTCCAAACTCCAGCCGTCAGTAAATCAGATATGGCCATCCGGTAGCATATATGTGCCGCATCTTGCTAGGATGAGACACCACGAAGTTATATAATCCAAATATGTTTGGATTATAGCAAATTATTGCAAATATTGCAGGATTGTCCTCTGGGTGACGACTAGTTTGTAAATAATGACTTTGGTATGTTATATCACACTGGTTATACTGGGCCTGCAGCAAGAAAACGTAATTGAGAGCAACAGCAATTAGATGGCTGTTTTGTCATCTCTCTTTGAATTTGGAAATTGCATACCGGTATAGGTTATCGAATTGGTCATAGCTTGAAATGCCGTCCTCACTCAGAAAACTGTCCTCATATTCTATAAATAACAACGGTAAACCATTCATTTGCTGCCAATCATGCAGATCGATTATCTACTGATAGAGAGACACGATTTCACACTACCTAACACTCCAAATGGTAGAGAATTGAATAGTGATATTAACAAATCCTCCAGAAGTGCCTTACTTCTTCTTGTTCAACAATGGTTTCGCTGAAAGCAGAAAGTGGTCAATGGGGTACCTTCTGGAATCAACAAAGTCGTGGCATTGAAGCTGCGGAACATTCATTATTTATCTAAATACTCACTTTTATATTACGTGAAGCTCACAATACAGTCAAATTTGGAATTGTTCCGTTTGACGTGCTTGAACGCAGGTCATGGGCACTGAGCAATTTCAGAGTGTGTTTGTTGTTTTTGTCGTTATGGGATGATTTCATGAAATCTCGTTTACACAGAAATCAAGCAATTAAAGTTATAGTTAAATAAACATTTGCTGGATGCCGCAGCTTTACTTTATTAAAAATCACTCGTGCTTTGCAAATGAAAAATAATGTTCTTCATTTTTCCTAATTTTATGCTGCATACCAAAAAAAAACACCCGACCACCAACGAGAGACAGCTTGAACAGCTGAAGTACTCTTAGGCAAAATATGGACACTGGTAACGATTCTCTTTCAGATTTGTAAGTGCTACATCTTATATTAGCTACACCAGCTAAAAAGCATAAATTCAGTCAGCTCAATTGAGTAACTTCCCAGTTCCCTCTAACGATTATCATGTCCGTCATCGGATTAGCAATTCGAATTCGTTCTTGCTAGCAAAGCCTATTTTCTTCTTCAGCTATATTATCACCTCATCCTCCTGTCGAACATCCACATTAAACCTTAATTCTCTCTCTCGAACATCCATCACTCCCTTACTCCCACCCACCAACACTCACACACACGAAATGCGGGGAGACGCCGTCATCCTCCACATAAGATCCCCTATAATCCCCAGGAAGACAATCGTACCCGGTTAATTTTTTAACTAGGGCATTCTTCATCGGCCTGGATGTCTCGCAACACTTTCCGCATAGGACAGCGTTCTGCAGCACACACTTCTGACATTCTCTCCTGTATATACCTGTGAATAAATTGGTTTAACTTGATAATAATGGGCCTAGTTGATATGACCGAGGGAAGCACCACTTTGAAAGGGATTATTGGCCTTGTCAGATTCTGTTATGTTTTCCCCGCTTATTTGTATCGCTTACTCACAGGGGGGACAAGAAACATGGTCGAGGCGAAAAATGAAAAAACCCAGTATTTTTCTGATCCTTGGAAGGGAATGATTAATAATGGTGCCTGATAACGATTTGCATGGATATCGTGTGGGATTAATTCCCATAACGTCCATATCATGTATGTGTTTATTAATATTTACATGACTGAAATATAAAGTGAACAGATTATGTACCAAGAGAATAAACGACGGGCATCTCGGGATATATCTGTTATCGATTCCTCGTGTTGTATTGATTGTCCTAATATTACTGGCGAACAACTAATTAAGCCTACTTTTGTAGTAGAATCTTAAACATTCTTGGTGGGTCCGTACGGACAGAACACTTTTAACCGTGCACAAATCTAATTTGTGCAATGAACAGAGGAGTCTTGCTACTCTGCGTCTAGTTTATGAAGACAAGGCGTGTACAAGTTCTGAAAATATGTATTAGCACCAAACAAAAACAAGCATAATATACGTAAGCGTTAGCTAATTTCCGACAAGAGAGATCTGGTCAACAGTTTAATGACGCCGTCAAGACACCATGATTTCAAAAACAACTAGTGTAGAAAAAGAACGAAGTCTATGTGACACAGCAACTTGCAGGTAAAATGGTTTATCGTCGCGTTCAGCAATATTTCAGCTATATAGCGACAATCCAACAAAATGCTAAGTATTCAAGTTAATAACTTAGTTATCCAACACATTAAAACATACACGCATTAAAACTTTGTATCTTAGGTTGTTTGAGAGAAATCGGTTTGTTGTTAGGTTGTTTGAGAGAAATTGTTTTGTTGTATCAAACAACCTAAGATACAGTCTTCTTTTACCCTACTAAACAGATCTTCTAACGTAGCTGCTCGATAAAAAGAATGTTAAAATCTATACAGTCGATAATAGGTTTCACTGTGAGATGACTACCAGTATATTATAGATGTCGGGTGTGTCGGGCAATGTTCGTACCCGAGTGTATCGGTCTAGGGAGCAAACTAACCCTATATGATTGGCAGACCTTCAGATAAAGTTCTGGTGGCTGAAAACCGATGATTCGGAAATATTATCTGTACATTTGCGATACATGTAGTGTAAATATTTATGGTCGGTGAAATATCAGTATTGCATCCAACACTGAAGTGGAAAATGTGGTACCCGCGGTCGTCATTGTTTCGGTCCAAGAGAGAGGGATAGAATTGTAATTTAACGTTCGAAACACGGGGTTTTGAGGTGAGATCTAGGTGATCGCCGGCATACTTATGTAGTGTTTAATGCTGTGATTAAACGTGGTATCCGAAAATTAATGACAGACGGACATGACTGAAGAAGTGTAAGTTGTAACCGCGCGTTTAGGCCAAGTTAAGCACGGCTATTAAAATAATCTTTACAATTTGTAAGAGATTCCTTTTATCGAACCACTACTTTGGAAGACCTTTTTGGTCGGGTGAGGGAGGACTGTGTCTTAGGTTATTTGAGAGAAATCGATTTGTTGCATAAGTTTTAATGTGTGTATGTTTTAATGTGTTGGATTACTAAGTTGTTAACTTGATTACTTAGAATTTTGTTTGATCGTCGTCACATAGCAGAAATATTGCTGAACGCGACGTTAAATCTTCTCTCTCCAGGCTGAAATGAATGCCCTTTGTGTGGTTATCTATGAAATGACTACTTCCGCGAGCTGGGCTGGAAGTACGATATATATTGAGTTATATTCGTCAGGAACATGGTTTGCTGGAAAGGTTAACTTCTACAAACAATGTATACATTTGAAGACAAAGACGTCAATAAATATTTATCAACGTACAGAAGATTGAGGAATATTATGGGGGATGACCATAGAAACGTCCCGATCAAGAAGAAGCAAGATTAATAAGAACTGTCAAGTTATGAAAGAAACTGGGAGTGAGTAACAGTTACATCTGTCTCTTACATTGTGTGATACACAGCTGGCTTGGCTTACACGGCGATTCAAGATATGCGTGATACAGGACATTATTCCACATTCGGGATCACCCGGATATTTTTCATTCTAATAAATAGATATACCTCCGTTCCGATAATACCCTTTCAATATCTACCAAATTATTCTTGTTCTGATGGTAATAAATTTAGCCAAACAAGGACATATTTAATTCTTTGCGTTTGGACGATGCAGATAGGGTTCAGTGCGCCATATGTGTACTACAATTATTAAAAACTTCGAAGTCAGGCATGTTCAATCCTACCTTTTCAAGAAATATAGACGAGATCTCACAAGAGACTGGTTTTGTCGGCAAACTCGCCAGTATATTGTCTGTATTATGAAGGTGCGCCTTCCTAGAAAGTTTCCTAATCTGCAATCGGAGCAGAATCGCCGGGTCGCATGTTCATCAAAGGTTTAGGCGGGCCAAGTGAGTTTTTTCCTGTACCATCAGCACCAGTGCTTCCAATACCTTATTAAGAAAGGTCGTAAACTAGGTTTTATGGAGGTATTATATCCGTCATATTATCAGCACGCACCGGACACAAGCCTCAAGTCCATGCTTCGTTGAGCACACAGGAGACTGGGATAATAAAGGAACAATTACATCTAACGAAAACGGACCTTTATCACATCCTATGGTCTGCAGTTCTAAGATACGGCCTCTGTGTCATTGTTGTGTTCGGAGGTTATGGGATATTTTATTACATACTCTCAGGTATTCCATTTCCGAATTATTTGCCAAACATGAAACTGATAGACTGTTTTACCCCAGTCAGATATATAATAACAATCGAACAATAATACACAGCTACAGCCATCAGGGCGAATCCTTATGAACGTACCAGCGTCAGATCCGACATTCAGTAGCCAGCAACGAAATACCATACTCATAAGACGCAATCAGCCACAGTGAGTAAGTGAGTGAATATGATTTAACATCGCTTTCAACACTATTTCAGTCATATCACGGCGTTTCGTTCCTATTCCTTTTCACACCCGGAACCACATGGGTAGGGTCCTATTCCTGCCAATACCCGGGACCCCACGGGTCGCAAACAAGTGGCATACCCTAAAAATATCTAACAGCACAAAACGATTTCAGATAGTTATGTGATTCGCAAAAGATAGTAGGAAAGTAACCAACAAACACAATCTCTATCGATCCTGGCACGGACTCGAATATGAATATCTTGGGAATTTGATAGAAGCAAGTGACAATTACATTTTCGTCTTATATGTCTAACAATTTTTTTTTTTAATAACTGTTTTAAAACAGGGCGATAGATTGAACACTTTCCTCTTCACGATATCGTGCATCAAAGTTGGACAATTGCGAGAGAATCCACAAATACTTGCTAAAATCGTCTGGGATGCCTTGAGTGCCCTGGCTATGAGAATAAATATGTTACTCCTGTTAATAAATGGTTTCGGCATACTAATATCAGGCATTTCGCTGTCCACCAAGCAGAGTTAATATGGCAGAATTCGTGTAACAGCGGATTATCCGAGGGAATATCGCCTTTCGTTACAATTACATCAATGGTATTTATCGATCTGGATAAAGAACCAGTGTTTCTGCGAGAAAGTCCTTAGGCAGACCGTTTATCACTACCCGGGTCGCTGCAGAAGCCCAGTAATATTTTCCGTCTGATTTAATGCCAGATCACCCCGCGCGAAATTAGTTTACTCAAGAGCAATTCTTCAGATAGATATTAATAAATACGATACGGTTTCTTCATTTTGGCAAATTTACATAGCCCGGATTCGAATACATACGGAGTACTTTTCTTAACTAATATTATAATGTGATATTATGAGGATGGCAACGAATACTGCGGCCACGAGTCGTATGGATATCGCATTTAAATTAAGATTCGCCTGAAAAGCGGCATTTTCTGAGAAACTGAATTCCAGATCTTTCTAAACTAAATATAAATGATAACAAGAGTCAAATTTGGCCAAGAAAAGTACCCTATCCTTGATCAGGTTCCACTTCGAAAAGTATGGAACGTCCTAACCAGAAGGTTACTTGGAAACAAACAGTTGAATCCCACATTTAGTTCACACTTTTGTCAAACTTAAACTGCAGAGGAGATTCGATATGAAATCAAGAGAGATAAGGATTGAAGAATATACCCCATTCTCTAGATCAAGGGAAATAACGCAACATTAGTGCAGTATTTAACTTGAAATGCGAAGATGTATAAATCATGGACGATATACTCCCATGGTTGCCGATGACAATGCTTTTATAGCTGACACACATTCTAGTACAGAATTGTACGTGACTAGCCATCAGGGGAACCTTTTTAACATCCCAGCAGATAGTTTGCATGATCGTTAATAAAGACAGGTCTATCGCCGTCGTAAAAC
Organism: Hanleya hanleyi; assembly: GCA_036873755.1. Taxonomy (NCBI): domain Eukaryota; kingdom Metazoa; phylum Mollusca; class Polyplacophora; order Lepidopleurida; family Hanleyidae; genus Hanleya; species Hanleya hanleyi. Next base: position 96,147 of record JAVTVY010028947.1, on the reverse strand, counting down.
TTTCACCCGAAATGTTTCTTTTCACTGAGAACGTTGATTAAATACACCATCTCAAGTTTCGTAATCTAAGCCATTAGTATTTCACAAATACCACTCAAAACATTCAAGCTCTCCTTCCTAACATTCAAGCTCTCCTTCCAACCATTAGGAATATTTAGCATTTGTATTTATATGTCCTTTAATTTCTCCTTCATATATTCCGTACTGATGTTGTTGAGTGTGTATGACTGCGATTGCTCCGGCATGAATGGGTAAACTCACACCTGTATCTGGTGATATCTTCAAACATGGCGACCGAATGTGGGATAAACACATGAATCGAAAGAATCATTTATGTAACTATTTCGTTGATGAAACTTTACAGTTACCTTGCTAGCAAAACTGCAAGCAGTTCTATCTCTCTGAAGTGAAGACTGATATGCAGGTAAGCTGAGTAACCCGCTGGCACCCACGTCAATATGAAAAGAATGGGACTTCTGTATTATTACGCCGATGTTGCATCATAAGACGCAATTCTGTTTTATTAGCATTTCGGAATGACGCAGGGTCAAAATGTTCAAGCTGACGAGTCGTAGGTTTAAGAGAAATACCCCCCCAAAATGTAATAAAATCAAAACAATGTCTGACGAACCATAGTCCCCCTCCACCCGGACAAAGTTTGGATTGAACTTGGTCAATTCTTGGATGAGTGACCGGGTGCTGTACTGGCTGGGCTGATTAGTGTCCAAGATAACAGGAACTGTGAACACTCTCGTGTTCTGGTATATGTAGGCACCGTCGTGATCAATCTCAGTAAACTCAGATATAATATGACGGAATATTATATCTGAATTCAGCCCTATATAAATCCCGTGCAAGTTGAAACTACTATTGTTAGCCAATCAGATGGATAGCTGGTTGTAACTATTTCAAAATCACGCCCACAGTAATTACACACGGTAGCTCGAGGTCTAATATATAAACATTATCCTGAAACAGTTTACAAATATCGCATCATTTCCAAACAGGGTCCATGGACATCAAAGAGTTTACTCCCGCCGAAAAGTCTGGCTTTGTAAGGGAGAGAAAATATCAAAAGATTGTGCCGTGCGAAGATGTTAATCTCCGTGAAGTAAACGTCAATCATTTTTAGAAAGAAAAGGTTGAAATGGTTGTGATTGGCTTATTATGGGATCTCGTGGAATATCGGCGAACCTTTTGCACGATGTTTTCATAGCGTTACGTCTAGATGGTATTCCCCTGATTTACCATCTTGGTTTACCTAGATTGCGTCGTGATATGACTGAAAAAATGTTGAAAACGACGTTAAATCCTACTCACTCACACGAAAATGGGGTATGGTTTAGAAAATGTACTATGCTATGCTAAAGCTAGCGATCTGCAACTGGCATATAAAAGCGATCTACATATATATAACTACTTGAAAATCATTACTGAAATCTGCCGCCCTCTGTGAACTTCCACCCTGGAGACCTTCAAGATTCTGGTATAGACTTTGTACGTGACTGGCCAGCGGCGGAACCTTTTGAACGCCTCAGCTGATTGTTTGCATCATCGCCGATAAAGACCGCGGTCTAACGCTGCCGCAATGATGGCATCCGTGTTTTTTTTTATCCGCCCAACATGTTCCCTATCTCATTGAACTTTTATTATATATACGATCTCGATTCTTCACTTTGTAAAATTGAAGGATGTAGTTTAGAAGGAAACGGCTGGTTGTCCACATGGAAACGCCTATATTTTATGCTATGAGCAGTAGCTATCGAAGCATATCAAGTAGTTATTAGTGGTGGTGAAAGGATGTTCGTTACTGGTTTTCAGTGATTTCAGAAACTTTGTTTTCTTGCTTGCATCACCACTAACCATTACCGAAGAAATAATAGAAGTTTCATTATTCATACCATCAATTTCGACGCTATCCGGCTATCCATTGAGTAAAATTATATCTTGTGGCTTTAAACGTAGGATCTATTTTGGAATGATGGTTTCCTGGTTAATTTCAAAGCCGAGCCCCATTTGCATCAATTGAGGTGCTATGTATAGTAGGAAAAACGACCAAATCCATTTCCATCTTCATCGGTAACCGATCATGACGGGGAATCAGTGTAAATATCTTGGTGAATCATTTTGAATTAATCTCATGAAAACAAGTCACTAAGACGCCACTAAGACATCGGGATATTGTATCTAGTCCGCAAAATGCAGGATAATCAGCAATTAACTTTATGTACAAGATCGCTACGAGAATAAATATGTCACACCGGTAAACGAATGGTTTCGGTATACTAATATCAGGCATTTGGTTGTTTAAATTGCCCAACTAAGTAAAATTAATATGGGAGAATCGGAGTAACTGTCTATTATCTGAAGGGAATCTAGCCTTACGCTACACTGAAATGGAATGGTGTATATCGATCTAGATAAATAACCAGTGTTTCCCCGAGAAATCGTAGGCCACACCGTTTATGACTAACCGGGTCGCTCCAGGGGCCCAGTGACATTCCATTATTCGTCGGAATTAACACAATATCACCCCGTGCACAATTAGGTTACTTTCAGATCACTTCTTCAGTCTGACAATGAGCCAGTCTCCAGATGGAGATTAGGGTTTACGATACGTTTGGCATTCCCATTTTCAACATTTCTGGGAATTTCAGACCTTTTGGTCTTTGATACATGTTGGCATTGTGGGAAGTTGATGCTGAGTCGACATCGGGCCTCACAGACTAGTCTTTTGTGTTACATGCCGTCATTTTCATCTGACGACGATACCGCTCACCAATCCCCAGTGTACGAGTTGTCACAGCGACACAGCTCACCAATTACCAATATACGAGTTGTTAGAGCATTTCCATCATAGCTCTCTAGAGTTGTATCTAATACCGCTTATGCCGGTACTAGGGGCCGTGTGGTCATGTCATCCAAGTTGCTACATGAGCAGGTACAATAAAAGCGTACCTGAGATACAACACTTATCACGAATCGTTAGATTCTTGGAATGTGCTTAGCTCTGTCAGTATGTCGGCACCTCTTCCCACTTCCCTTATATGTGTTGTAATTTGATAGATATGTCGGCACCTCTTCCCACTTCCCTTATATGTGTTGTAATTTGATAGATTGAATATGAATATATACGACGTTGTACATCTCCTGTTTCATTTCCTGCAGTGGTGTACTTTTGGTGCATGTACAGTTTAGCAACGTGAAAAGATATTTTAGTCGGGTAAAGAAAGACTGTATTTTAGGAATATTTGAAAGAAATCGGTTTGTTGCATAAGTTTTAGTGTATGTTCATGTTTTTTTGGTGTGTTGTGTTGATTACTTCTAGATTGATGGGTTGTTGACTTGTTGGAATGCATGGAGTTTTGTTTGATTGTCGCTATATAGCTGAAACGTTGCTGAACGCGACGTTAAACCTTAATTCTCAATCTCTCTCAATACATCTAGGACCACAACCCATATTATGAGACTCTCATTGCATTGAACCGGCGTTGAACTTTCGCTTGAAATCCTTCATCTGCGAAACCATTCTTGAACCAAATGTCATCGTCCTAGTATGTTTCAGTGTGATCAAAAACAACAGACATCTAAACCTAGATCTGCCTTAATAAGTTTACCAGAAAACATTAGACATTACTGGCCAGATCAAATGTTTTGTTTATCGCCATGATCCTTCTCAACTGGCGTGGACAGTCTTATCCAAAAACGTTCATGAATGTGGTCAAAACAGGTTAATGGACATATTTCTTTGAAAACTTTTTTCTCCAACCATTTTGAGATAACTCTGATTTACAATCATATTTTACCATTTCTCTCCATCAGATTTCATATCGATTGCCGGGATTTGAGGTAAGACCGTGTCTGTCGCCCATCGTGCATCGCAGGCGGTAAAACAGGCATCAAACCGGTATATAACGGTTACATTATTCAAGGGCGACAACTTCCGTGTTTCAAAGAAAAATAATTACTACAGCAAACTTTTTTCTCCTGTCTGTCGTTTAACGCATGAATCAGCTGTCAATACCAGAGTTGTTTGAGTTGCCAACACCTGTAAGTTTGGCTCTGATCGGAATCGACCATCGTCTATAATACCAGTCGTGTGGTCATACAGGAGAGCCGCCCTAACCACTACACTCAAATCGCGTCCCACAAAGCGGAAAGTGCCTCTATAGAAGAACCCTAGTCCCAAGCGGCACAATATTATATATACATTAATATACTTGTATCAAGTTCAAATATTAGAATGTCTGTGGGGCATAGAAGGTAAAATGCAGAAGCGTCCAACAGCTATTTAAAATCTAAAAATTAGCCTGTTAAAGGCTGTCCACTTCTCCCACAAATGCGGACAGCATCAATGATTGAGTACATTAAATGTGTATCCACACCCACTGATTCACACACCCGTCAAATTTACAAGCTGCTGTTTTCTGTTTGCTGAAAAAAATGGACACTGGTAGCTGCTCCTCTCGATGAAATTCAAGTTCAGTTCAGTTGTTCTCTTTTTACTTCTTTCACTTGACAGCAAACTTGATGTTACATTGGAATAGATTGAGGTGTTTGTCGGGAAAATTGCGGTTAATAATTAATGTACACGGTCGCAATGGATAGTGGATGACTGGCGGATTCCGGATGATGGAGATACACACAACATTTACTGCACAACCAAGTGCGACACTTTTCTTTAGGACAGTGGTTGTGATCCGGCATTTGCAAAGCTTCTTGAAAATTGCTATGTGATCCGAGCAGATGAAAATTCTTCTAGCTGTGCGGCAAGGATTACCAAAATCAGTTATACTTGCACGGCCTCACGTGATTATTATGACCAAGGATGCATCTACTTGTATTTTCTCCAATTTGTACAATGCTTTCTACAAATTACCCCAAAAAAATGTTTCTGCATCTTATCCTCATAGATGAAAAATTATTCATGGTTGCTAAGCAAATTACTCCCTTAATCCAACCCTCCACCCCAAGCCCACTCCCAAGGCTCGTGTCTGCTGAAGTTAAACATACATTTGTTAAACATACAGATGTGGTATTCGGTGAATACCCCATAAAGCTCTTTCTTCCCTAAATTATAATATGGTTAGCATTCCACAAACTAAATTATGTCTTTTTGTCTTTGGGAAATAAGCCATTCACTTCCCCCCGCCCTCCTCCTCTCGCTAAACATATAGTAATTAGCAGGTAATATTCTGCATTGGAGTTTTACTTAATGGACAATATATTATGCGATTATAGCGATGTATCGCTTCTTCGTTTCAATGTTTCATGGTTCACTAACCAGCGGAGTCAAGAGTGACGACTAAACACCACTGAGTGCCGGCCTTGAGAGCAAAAGTATCTTAAGTACTTTTTGCATTGAGTAGAGCCGTGACCTGGTCCAGACAGGTTATATTTAGGTTAGAACACATGAGAAAGTAAAAAACCATCTAGCAATGATTGTCTCCTGTGAATTATTACCGAGCATTTTTACGTTAACGTTCAGTGAAGGAACACCCGTGTGAGAGAGGCTTGATCGATTGAATGCTGTGCCCTTTATACTCTCCCGTGGCAATGTAGACCAGCATCAAGGAGACCAGCAGTTCTACAGTTTCCATCCATTTATACGCCGGTACTACTCATACAGAAATTCAACAAAATTGATGATTTCAATTCATTGTCATTTCAACCTCTGATCAATCACTTCTGAGGGAGAAGATATTAGCTCCAGGGGAAATACAAATTGACTACTGTTGCGTTCAAACATTAGAGCATTTCCGTCTGAAAGCTGACATCGCCAACCAGAAAAAAATGTTGGAAGACATTTTTCTATTATGTGTTTTATATGACATGTTAAATGGCACCTGGAATAACCAGTGTATTAAGATAAACATGACAACTAAAAGCTAGTACTCTTAACCCAATTCGGTGGGTCATTTGTAGATAGATTCTTTACCGGTACTGCAGGTGACCTATTTCACCAAATGCTTACGTAAGACGTACAAATATTACATATACATTCAAACACTTCAGTTTTGCTTAATATCAGCATAATGACCCCTAATCTTCTCGTGATTTTTACTTCTCTGGAGGGCTCTTGTCAACGGCGTCGAACTATAACGTTCAGTAGTACAACTTATGGAACCAACGATTTCTAAATCCAGCTCTGAATGACATTATTACACATTCTGGGTGTCCAGTACAATTTGTAGCACATTTTAGTGGTTGTGTGGGATTACCTCACGCGACATTAAATCTTAATTCTCTCTCTCTCTCTCTCTTCTTGGTAATAGTAATATATACCGATGCGTATTAAATAATTTGGGACTTTGACTGCTAGACGTTTACTCTGCAGTTTCGAGAGAAATTCTCGCACATTGAGGTTTCACAAGTTTAGTCAATCTCAGTAAACTCAGATATAATATGACGGAATATTATATCTGAATTCAGCCCTATATAAATCCCGTGCAAGTTGAAACTACTATTGTTAGCCAATCAGATGGATAGCTGGTTGTAACTATTTCAAAATCACGCCCACAGTAATTACACACGGTAGCTCGAGGTCTAATATATAAACATTATCCTGAAACAGTTTACAAATATCGCATCATTTCCAAACAGGGTCCATGGACATCAAAGAGTTTACTCCCGCCGAAAAGTCTGGCTTTGTAAGGGAGAGAAAATATCAAAAGATTGTGCCGTGCGAAGATGTTAATCTCCGTGAAGTAAACGTCAATCATTTTTAGAAAGAAAAGGTTGAAATGGTTGTGATTGGCTTATTATGGGATCTCGTGGAATATCGGCGAACCTTTTGCACGATGTTTTCATAGCGTTACGTCTAGATGGTATTCCCCTGATTTACCATCTTGGTTTACCTAGATTGAAGTTTAGTCTGCATGGAAAGGAATATTTCTGTCGGTGTGGTGGACGATGTAAGATACCGTGGTTTTGGCAGTACTGTATGCTTCACCCTTTCTGAAATTTACCACGAAATCCTGTGGCCTTGAGTGCAATTTTGGACGATCTTCTGGTCGGTCTCTATCTTCTGGTCAGACCTTTATTGCGAGTGAAGGTGTTTAGTCCTCCGTGACTCAACAAGAGCCGGCTACATATTCGAACGGCCATCAAGATGGAATTCCTGACCTCAACAGTTGAAAAACTACTATTTTATACGGTTGTATATTGGATTACAAGCGTCTAGTCCGTCATTCATAATCCAGCCGTCGTCCATTAGAGAATATCCGCGTCCATAATCCAAAGACCTATTCCATTTTCCACATAACAGTATTAGCACCAAATTCAAAAAGACAATCACAGTATACATAAACATAGGCTTGTTTCCTGCAAGAGAGAAGCGGTCAACAGTTTTCAATGATGCCGGCAAGACATCATGATGTTCCAAAAATATCAAATCCGTATCGCTGATCAGCATTCTTAATCCATAATATTCGTTATAGAGTCGTCATCTAAAAAAAAGATGTATCTCAGTCACGCTTTGATTGTGTCTGTTCATATGAGTACCATGAGGGTCTTGAAGTACATGGGTTCATACGGCCCCTAGCCCCGGGTTAAGCGGAATTAGACACAAGTTACGAAACGTAGCGCCATAGATCTTGCACGCTATATTTTTTTACGTTTGACATCCGATCGATTGTGTATTTCGCGCTATCAGAGGATATGGATTGCGAAACTACCATTCTAACAAATGTTTTGACTATTTAAGCCCGAAATCATAAAAAAAAATCAGAGCGATGACTGTGCTTCATCAAGTTGTCCTGTTGACTTTGATGTGCACAATAATTATTAGCCTGTTGCAAATGTGGACCAAAGAAAGTATGAAAACGAAAAATGTAAACGCTGTTGTAGACGCAATGCAATCCATCACGATCGAAGTTAATGAATGGTCTTGTGATTTGTAAGGAGTGCAATTTTAGCTAGATCATGGATCAAGTGCAATACCACTGCTTTGGAGCGACCGTGTAAATTTACCTCAGCTATTGTCGAATGTGTGGCAATGATGTGCACCGGTCAACTGTTGTCCATCATCGAGATTTCCTCGGTTAAAACAATATAAAAGGAGAGAGAGCGACAGAGAGAATTAAGATTTAACGTCGCGTTCAGCGATATTTCAGCTACAAAACGACGATCAAACAAAATTCTACGTATTCAAGATAACTTAGTAATGCCAATACATTAAAACATACACACATTAAAACTTGTACCACAAATCGATTTCTCTCAAATAACCTAAGATGAAGTCTTCTTTCACCCAACTAAAAAGATCTTCTAAAGTAGCTGCTCGATAAAAAGTATCTCTTACAATCTTGAAATCTATACAGTCGATAAGGATATGTTTCACTTTGAGATCTTCGTGGCATGGAATACACCTTGGGACTGGCTCTTTTTTTAATACAAAAGGAATTTCGTGTTACAGGTGGTACGAGCGTCAGACCCATAATATGAAGCCATCTTCAATAAAGAATTTTCACATTTTGCAACAACCAAGCATCAGATCCGACGTTCAATATTCAACCGTCACCCAAAAAACCATCTCCGCGTCAATAATCGAAAGATCTATTTCGTAGGACACCACAAATTCCAAATGTGTATAAAATAAAAATAATAAAAACGCAAGGTTTCCTACAAGAGGAAACCATTCAACGATGTCAACAAGGCATGCAAAATCCTATATAGCTGAAATTTTGCTGAATGCGACATTAAACCTTAATTCTCTCTCTCTCTCTCCTAATCACTGACAAATATTCTTCAACCGATTGAATTCCGATTCGTTTTCGGCCCAAGACGTTCACACAAAAGTATTTCAAGCTACATCCAAGATCTACATCAATATAAAACAAGAGTTATTTTCTTGCGATATTCCAGTAGTTTTTGGTGGTGCGTACCACTGACCAGTCTTTCGTCTTCAAATTAAGATTCATGTCGTTTCCGACGGTAAATTATACCTCAGTCACACTTTAATTTTGTCCGTTCACATGAAAACAATGGAAATCTTGTATAGGATGATATTCTTACAGATCAATATGATAGCCCGAATTAGTTGAATACGGGCTCATTACATTTTAAAGAGCCCATTTTACGGGCTCATTACGCCTTTTTCGGAATTTATCACTTTTTATCTTCGGAGAGATAGGGCTTGTCTTCCCAAATATCAGGCAAATATTCTCTCCTCTCCAGCATGGGAGTAGTTTCTAATATCACGTGATCCGCTTCTTCTTCACCATTTTAATAAATGTCGCGCAATAAACATGCGTCCTTTCTAGTTCTGTGTTGACTCTGGGAAGGCTCCACTCTTCCCACAAATATATGACAGTCCATATTTACAACCCAACTTTCTATACATATAATAAATAAGAATGGACAATGTAACAGAGCGAATAGGGTAATGTACAGCTTCTCGTAACGCAGATCCACTCCCAGGCAATGTCAAGAGAGGATCCACTACTGTATTATTTCATAGGAAGAAAATTCACTAAAGTATCCACCATAGAATTCAAATATGTAAGTGTATTGACTGGTGTTACAATGCTGTATTAAAAAGCAAGGTATTCTAAGTAATTTGAATGGTACAGTATAAACCAATTCTAGACAGGTGATAATCTGGTTAAAACAGATGAGAAAGTAAAAAGCTATGAAGTAATGAATAATCACCCAGGTTTTTTGTCAGTTTTCTATAAAGGAACACCCTTGAGAGCTGATTGATCGATTGGCTCCTGTACTCTCACATTTCCCTGACAATGTAGGGCAACGGCCAACAGCTACTTGGTTATCAACTCTTCATTCATCCGTCTCTGTTTTAGTACACTGGTCTGATATCATTAATTTTGATGAATTCTGCAAGATTCTTTTTGGGCCTTTCAACGTGTGATCGATTGTTTTCAACGGAGACAATAGTAGCTGGAGGATGGAAAAAACGACAACTGTGACATTTTAATATCAGATCGATGGCGTTTGAAATCTGACTCCGACAACCGAATGAACTTATGGTGGACGATATATCTCCTCAATGGCGTCCAGCATGACTAGTTCCTGGGATAGCAACAACCAAATAATTCACCATCCTGAACATATTCCAATGGTGACACATTAAACTTGCACACTATATAAATGTAAATATCATGTTCCTAGTTCAGTGGGTATTAAGAACTTTCATCCCATTCAAAGGGATTTTCAATATTATTGGAAAGCAGTGGGTGAGTGAGTGAGTGAGTGAGTAAATAGGGATTATCATCGCTTTCAACATTTTTTCAGCTGTATCACAACGGGGAAGGGAAGGGAGAGGAGAGGAGGGAGAGTGGCATGGGTACCTACTTTTAACAGAGCAGATCTAATGCTGCCATTTTATCGTGTTGTCCCACTGAAATGCCGTGGCCAGACATCACCCCGCACTCAGCCACATTATACTGACACCGAGCCTTGTTCTATCCTCTTAATGCTGAGCGTAATCGAGGAAGCAATAAGTTCCATTTTTTTTTTTTTTTTTTTTTTTAGGAACTTTTTAGGAACTTTAAAGAAAAATTCAACATAAACGTACATTTTTTACAATTCTATAGTGTTATGTCAGCTGTTAAAAAAATTGCGGATAAAGTTGGCGGAGTTAAGTCATTTATATTGGAAACCCCATTAATTCCTTATCATATCCAAATTTTTTGTCATAGTATTAAAGGTTCTAAAGATATGTATAAAACTCTTATAAAGACAGAAGTAGTTCCAAGTGGTCAACATAGATGGAATTCTGTACTAGATAATATTAGCACAGACCAATGGAGGAAAATTTATAAGTTAAACTTCACAATGACACAAAACACTAAGTTTCAGTGGTTCCAATATAGAATAAACCATTTTATTTTGGCCACAAACTCCTTCTTGTACAAGATAAAAATATTAGAATCACCTCTATGTACATTTTGTAAAATTCACGAGGAAACTATATTACATATTTTCTGGGAATGCGAGAAGGTGCGCGAGTTGTATACAGAAATAAGAAAAGCCTTTCACGATATTGCAGAGACCACATTCGCCTTTAATAGAAATATGATACTTTTTGGAATATATTATTTATCTAACAACCAACAAGCTAAAAACATTATTTTATTAGCATTGAAGCATTACATATATGCTACAAGGTGTTCCAACGGAAAACTAGCAGTCCACGCCTTTATATATAAGCTAAAGAACGTCTATGTGACGCAGAAATATATTGCAGTTAAAACCGAAAAAATAGAGGAATTTTCCAAACAGTGGGCTTTTTGGCATAAACACTTCGAAGATATATAATCACAAATATTGAGATTCTAGTTGACTGTAACTGCATCTGTATTGTCCTTTTTTTCTCGATTGGTTTTTTTTTCTTTTTTTTTTCTTCTTTTTCTTTTCTTTTTTTTCTTCTTCTTTTTCTGTTTCTTTTGTCTTTTTTTTAAATTTCTGTTATATGTGGTATTTCGTGGGCATTATGTATATGAAATGGAGCAATAAAAAAGAAAAAAGAAAAAAAAAAAAAATAAGTTCCATTTTTCAAGTCTTTGGTATGACCCGGCCTGAGATCGAACCCAGTACAAGATGATTTTTTCAGTATAAATTAGGCTATTAAATAAAATTTCCCATTGACCCGGTGATGGAGCAAATTAAGGAGTATAAATTCCCGCCTACGCACCTTCATGATGTATTTCATATATCATACATTGGCTGAAGAGAACTAATATTATTCGTTCAAGAATACAGCGCAAGAAAGAAAACAGATATAGACAACGTATATACGAACAAATACCTTAGCAAATCTGGACTTTCTCTGGGGAGATCTGGTGACCGTTTCCATGGACTCGGCATTCACTGTAGTACTTCACATGCTAATTTACGAGTATTCCCCATGATTATTGTTCAGTATTCCACAGGGTGATTTCGCAATATTCTGCCTTATCAAGGGGACATATTCATAGCCTATGAACTACGGGGCCGGTGAAACTTGTCTTCAGTGATTCTTGAATACTTACCAAAACCGGCAATATCTTTGACAATGCTGTTGTCCGCCAGGGTGTCCTGTTGGTAGGAAAACAAGATCCATGAGTAGACATTTTCACAAGAATGATTTCAATGAGCAAAACGAATTTTACAAATTCAGCAAGAAGACCATGCGCGTGTAGTTTACCATTCAATGCTACTTGTCCGGATATACGAGAAGTTTGCTGCTAGATTGACACTGGAATTGACAATATTTAACTTGGAGGTAAGGATCGAAGACGATTAAGCTCAATGACGCTGATTATTTTTTATAACGATCATTAGTTCCAATAAGGCTTTGGTTATATATATCAACATGCAGTGATTCTTTCATTCTGGTATCTGGTACCTTCTTTACGTCGTGGATAGATTTAGCCAATTTTCTGTCTGAACTCAGTTCAAAATAACTCTGAATCATCTGTAAATGAACAAAAATAATTAATGAAATAAGGCAATCATCCGGGCACTGCCACAAACATGATATCTAAAAACGGTGACTTCACGTGCAACAAAACCAAGGGAATGCAGTTTCGAGGCATCGGAGTAGCACAATATATGTTAGGCTATCAAATAAAACTCTTCAAGTTCTCATTGTCCCGTTTATGGGGCAAATTATTATACAGTGTATAATTCTCGTCCCCTCCTCTCGACCGAAGCAATAATGTATGTTAACATATATATGCAGCAGGATATGCATAGTTTCACTTCCATCAACAATCAAAATATTGAAATTTGAAGACCATGGTTCGAGTTAATGCTACAAAATACAATATATTTAACGAAAAGTGATGTATTTCTTATATCATACATTGGCTATTACTGTCAAATCTCAGTTCCCAGTCTGATTTAGATATATATAGTCCAGATATGAACAGTCCATCGTTTGAATGAACAAAAAGCCTATAGACCTAATATTATGTGAGCGATTAGACAGCGTAGAAAATATTTCAAACCCAGCCCGTAATTGATTACCTTAATGTTGTTTGGTATAATGATACTAAATGTAATGCAAAAAGGGTCCAGAAATTATTCTATAGAGCTGGTAGGATCATATTGCATGGTAAACCTAGAACGCCGTCGGCATATGTTCTGCCATGATCAGGCGATGTAGAATCGGCCATACAAAAATAACTCACGAACATTTACTAAAAAAATCTCACAGTGAAACATATTTTTATCGGGTGTATAGATTTTAAGATTGTAAGATATTCTTGTTATCGAGCGACTACTTTGGAAGATCTTTTTGGTCGGGTGAAAGAAGACAGTATCTTACGTTATTTGAGAGAAATCGGTTTATTGCATAAGTTTTAACTATTCGATGCATACGACAGATTATTTTTACGCCCTGCCTATATATTTTCGTTATCACTAAGGCTTGATGGCTGAAACATGCTACACTATATCTTTAGGTCAAGCTGTACTTGAAAATGTAAAAAAAATCCAAGATGTCCATCATGATGATGTCATAGTGACGTCATTTTCAAAAAGGTATTTTTTGGACGATTTTTCGGTCAGAATTTTGAAAAACAAATTATTCAGGTTTCTCTTCGCAAAACCTGCATGATATTTTAGTAAATAAAAATCTGATATGAAATAAAGTAGGTTTTACCCATCTTTCGATGTAGAATTTTATTTTAGAAATCCGACGAAAATATCACCTTTCTGATACCCCACATGGCCGCCAGTGGGGTCACGCAAACAGGCCCAAATTGACCCCAATATAATAATCTACAAAGTCACGGAGACTCAGCTCTCAACTCAAGTTTTGTCGTTCCGGAGATAGGATGGGGAAAAACTTCCTCGTCCATATTTCAACGATTTCACGCGATGTCGTTTTCACAGAAATCGAACAATTGAAGGCATAGTCGAATGAAATTTTGCTGATTGCCGTTTTCATTAAAAATAACTTGTTTTGCAAATGAAAATAATTATCTCAATCGATGATGTCCTATTTTTACCTCATTTTTATGCTGCAGACCACGAAAAGATCGGTCCACCAACACCGAGAGAACACTTTGTGGGTACCAAAAAAACCTCCCCAGCTGAAGTGCGCCTTTACGCAAAATATGGATATTTGTAACGTTTCTCTTTTAGATTTGTAAGTGTTACATCGTATTTAGCTACACGAGCTGAAAACCACCAATTCAGTCAGCTCAATTGAGTAACTGTTCATTGCTCGCTGACGTGATAAACTATCATCTTTCCGTCATCTGAGTAGCCATTCGAATTCCTTCTGATATCAAAACTCGTAAATATATTTTTAAGACGATCTAGCTCTATCAATGAGAATGGAAAGCCTAATTCCTTCTTCAGTTATATTCTCACCTCCCCCTGTCGAACGTTCATCTCTGCCGTACTGCCGTTCACCAGGACATTTTCCATCAGCTTGGAGTGTCACGAAACACTCTGCATAGGACAGCTTTCTGCAGCATACACTCTGATATAGGAGAGAGAGAGAGAACTACGGTTTAATGTCGCGTTCAGCAATATTTCAGCTATATAGCGACGATCAAACAAAATTCTAAGTACTCAAGTCGCTCACTTAGTAATCCAACGCATTAAAACATACACACATTAAAACTTATGTAACAGCCCGATTTCTCTCAAATAACCCAAGATGCAATCCTCCCTCATCCGACTAAAAAGATCTTCCAAAGTAGTCGCTCGATAAAAAGCATCTCTTACAATCTTAAAATCTATGCATTCGATAAGAATATGTTTCACCGTGAGATCATCATGGCATGGAACACACCTTGGGACTGGCTCTTTTTTTAGTAAATATTCGTGAGTTAATCGTGTATGGCCGATTCTACATCTCTCCTGTATGTATGAAGCTTGTGATAAATAGGTTTTTAACTTGATAATACTAGACTTAGTTGTTCATGAGCGACAGAAGTACCATTTTAAAAGAGGCCATATGATTTCTTCTCCGGTTATGCTGTTTTCACCGCTTATCTGTTATCGCTTAGTCAAAGGCGGACAAAAAAACATGGTAGCGGCGGCAAAGTACAAAAAACAACTCAGTTTCTTGGAAGGGAATGATTTAACGTTAATTCCCATAACGTCCATATCACGCAGGTGTTTATGACTATTTACATGACTGGAATGTAAAGTGAACAGATTATGTACCAAGAGAATAAACGACGGGTATCTCGGGATATATCTGTTATTGATTACTTGTGTTGTATTGATTGTCGTAATATTACTGGCGAACAACTAATTAAACCTACTACTGTAGTAGAATCTTAAATGTTCTTGGCCGTTCCATACGGACAAAACAATTTAAACCGTGCCCAAATCTAATTTGCGCAATGAACAGAGAAATCTCGCTACTCCACGCCAAGTTTATGAAATAATGGACAATTACGAGCGTCTGGACCGTCAATCATAATTCAACCGTCGACCGTTAAAGAATATCCGCGTCCATATTTCAAAAACATATTCCATATAACAGCATTAGCACCAAATTCAAAAAGATCATCATAGCATACATAAACATAGGCTAGTTTCCTGCAAGAGCGATTCAATATGATGCCGACAACACATCATGATGTTTCAAAAGTATCAAATCCATATCGCTGATCAATATTATTGATCCACATGATATTCGTTGTTAAGTCAACTAGAGAATGATCAGTCACGCGTTGATTGTGACTGTTCATACGAACACCTTGAAGTTCTGAAAATGTAAATTAGGGTTGCAACAGTGGAGTAACGCATAATATTTATCAAACAATAGCGTGAAATGAAACAGGACCTGGGAAGAGCAAATGTTAGATTAGTCAGCTCAGGTCTCGAAATATCCACGATTCTATTTGTCCATCTGATAGCTGTAGAAAAGTACCGAATCATATATAATGTCTGATGAAATTCACCAATCTGCACCAACAAAATATCTGGTGAATATCATATTCAATATTGATTATCATTTGCAGCCATTGTTTCCAATCAAAATCATCGACGTGATACCCTCTCCCTCCCAGCACCAGTTGCCCGTGTGGAACGAATACCCACCAGTCTGAAAGAAATTACAAGTAATATATTGTGACCGTTTGAGTATTCATAAATCCGCAAAGATTCTGTACATAGTGTCTGTTTGACTTATGTGGCCATACCTTATGCCTTTGTCATAAGTTGATTGATATTTCTTTAATATCCTCGTAATTGAAAAAGAAGACATCTTGCCAGAATTGAATGGAAGAATTATTTAGATGGTTTGATGAACTGGGGAGATAATATTCATAATTTTAGCTAAGCCTTAAAACATCTGTCCTAACCATAGTCACATTTGTTCACCTTAGAAATTAACACATACAACGTTTTCTCTCTGTGTGCTGTCATATCATATAGTACTTGATTGTTAAGATTAATTGTGCTTTAGTTTGTTTACATGTTAACACATTATTTTAAAATCAGCTGCTATGCCTACTGGCAGTGAACCAACAGACATGACACATCACACTGGCTGGGTATACATACATTTATCGCCATGTGCACCGAAAGGCGTCAAATACCCGTTTCGTTGTTTCTTTTAAGGTACATTCGATGACTCCACTGCTCTCCTAACAAAGCGAAGTGTCGCGGTCGTTCGATCAAAGTTCGGTGTTCTGGCCATGCCAGCACACTGAAACAGTTACATGCGTTTAGTAAGAATATTGTATTGTATTGTCAAATTGTAGGTCCTCGATTCTGGGTAATTTTGCGGCCTCTATTCTTCTTTATTGTGGTTCCGTGCTTACAGCTATTAACGAATGGCCAATGCATATAGAAAAAGTCCAATCTTTCTCCAGGTATATTATCGAAACAGTTTCCAATGGAATCAATCATTCTTGAAAAAACAAGGGCAGATAATTTCAACTAGAAACACGCACTTTACAATTCCCACATTCATCACTGTAAAATTAAGTAGAGATGCTGTTTCCGGTCGGATATATATACTGTTATATGGGATATGGAATAGGTCTTTGGATTATGGACGCGGATATTCTCTAATGGACGACGGCTGGATTATGAATGACGGACTAGACGCTTGTAATTTGAAACTTTAACACTGCAGGGCAAATTATCAAGTCGGCATCAATCAATGTGTCTTACTTCATTCCGCTTACTACCTCAGATTAAAGAAACCAAGTGCCAATAAACGTTAATTTTCATAATGCTATATGTATGGGTCTGCGAAAGAGCTGTCTCGTATTGCCAACGTTAATCGCCTATTCTGTTAGGGCAAACTTTGCCATACGATATATGTAGAGACTGGGATTTATATCCGATGTCTAGCTGATGGCAGTCATTTGATATATATTGGCGATTCTCCATATAGGGGGACATGCATGTCTTATCTGTCGATATTTCCGAAATTGCCAGACTGAAATTGTCCGCAACCTGAACTCAAGTACAACTTTCTTGGTTAAGCTGTTGGTTCTTCGGAAGGTAGTCAACTTGAAGTCGACCCCGGAGACCTACCGTTAATATATACTATGCACTCATATTGTTGGATATAAATCTTGTAAACTTTATCTTTTTATTATCCAAAAATACAAATAGCATCATTTCTTGACCGAAACACCATATTACTATTGTACGCCTTCTGTTCTCGGATTGCATTAGCAAAACGGCCATACATGCTGAATACATTAATTCCGGCATTAAATTAAACCCAACATTATAAGGGTGGTGCATTATTAGTTGCCCGTTTTTTTCAGTGACCCAATATAGAAATATATGGGGTCAGTAAAATTTATATTGAGCGAGCTGCTGAAGACCCTTTCTGAACACGATAAAGTCCATAGGCAAATTCTGCAAGAAAGGACTTCCTGTGAACAGCTTTGGCCCTATGTTGTTACTCACTAAACAAAAATAACACTGTATGTGAAGTCACACATTTGCAATATTCATTAGCGTTCATCATCGCTGTTCACAAAGTAAATGATATATAATTTGTTCATCTGCTGAAGCTCACCTTCATTACAAATACTTGTTTTCGAAATGAAGCCCGATGAGTAATCGACGCGAGTACTTTGAGACAGGAGCTACTGTAATGGAAGATAACATAATAACAAGCCTGGTCCGTCATTCATTATTCAGCCGTCGTCCATTAAAGAATATCCGCGTCCATAATCCAAAGACCTTTTCCATATTCCATATAACAACAGCATTAGCACCAAATTCAAAAAGCAAATCATAGTATACATAACGTAGGCTAATGTCCTGCAAGAGATGCGGTCAACAGTTTTGCATGATGTTCCAAAAATATCAAATTCCGTATCGCTGATCAGTATTCTTAATTCATATGATATTCGTTGTAAAGTCGTCATCTACAGAATGATGTGTCTCAGTCGCGCTTTGATTGTGGCTGTTCATCTGAGCATCATGAGGATCTTGAAGTACTAGTTACTCACCCGGAATTACAATCGACGGCGACCATGTGGGCGGTCGCTCGATTTCATTGGCCGATTTTGTCTGAAGCGGAATAAGGCTGATCTCTCAAAGTCGTGATTGGTGTGTCCATGATACTAAGGATTTGATTGGATAGTTATCTAGAAATTTCATCAGGTTATTCGCTTCACTATGGACGTTGAATCCCTTCACTTCAGCAAATTATATTTGGAGCTCTATTGAAACATTCACCAAGAAGAAGGAACAAGGATCACAAGCTACAATTACTACATATGCCTCTATCTTTCAATAGGAGTGACATATTGAGTTTCTCTTCTTTTACAGGTCAGGGATGTTGATATGGGCAAACGCGTTGATCCTGCCTAGGCTAATATTAACATGGCTGATATGGAAGATAAAGTTCTTAAGGAAACCATATATTGAGGACACTTTTGGCGTTTGACCAGGTAATACAGAAGAATATGACGAATTTGCCCATATTCTGAATTCCAATGAACATGTTATTCACTACTTTATTGAAACAACGCCCATTTTCATCTGCATCATTCTTTGATGACACGATATATTAACATATTTCGATAGCAAGGTCAACTGATAGTCATAAAGTTATACATCATACATCGCTCCATCCACAATACACTTTCCCTGTATAGTGAAATCCTAGATATTTCGTCAAATTTGCAGCAACAAGTCTATCTATATTACAGCATGTAATATTCGTATTCAAGCTCCTGGAACGAGGATATTCAGCCCGAATACTGAAAAAGATTAAAATACGGATCAATAGCCAGTACATCACACTGTGCCCCATACGAATAAAAACAGGTATTCCTTCCGCTTCTCCAAATGAGAATCCAGACCACTACAGAGACGACTACAAACATGATAAGAAGATATAAGAACTTCCAAAGTGGAACACATCGATTCTAGTTCAATTTTCATTTCAGTATTCTCGCTTATTATTGTTCAGTGTTCACAGCGAATAACGGGTGACCGATCCATGTTTAAACCAATTGATATTTTCCCGGTATATTGCTATTGGAATCAATCATTCCAGAAAAGCAAATTTCAGTTCACAATTCGCCCATTAATCATTCACTGTAAAGTTACAGGGACATGGTGTTGTTTCCGTCTGGTGTGTCCAACTCTTGGACTATCTGATGTTCAAGATAAACAAGCGATTTCACACCGACACTGGAGATAGAGAACCAACACTACTACAGCTGTGATAGGGAGCGGCTGCCTGTACTATCGTGTAGCTAGCGGGAATTTCCCTTTAGCTCAGTTGGTAGGGCGCTGGGCTTGTAAACCGGGGGTAGGTGGTTCAACTCCCGGCCGGAGAACTCGGTCACTACAACACTGGCGTCGCCGGTAGGATCCTCGCGGGAATGGGAGTG
Source organism: Hanleya hanleyi (assembly GCA_036873755.1). Lineage (NCBI taxonomy): Eukaryota > Metazoa > Mollusca > Polyplacophora > Lepidopleurida > Hanleyidae > Hanleya > Hanleya hanleyi. Next base: position 76,357 of record JAVTVY010028947.1, on the reverse strand, counting down.
GGTTGGGTCGATGGTCAGGTTGTCGAGATGAGGAAGTGTCGGAAGTGGTTGATGATGATCTGATTGTCGAGTTGAGTCGCTGGGAAGGATGGGGTGGTACGAGAGAGGAAATGGGGAGCTTGTCAGGCTAGCCCCAGGGTTAATAAGTAAAGAGGATGGCGGTTCTTCGTGACGGAGAGGAGTGTGGTAGGAAGCGGGTGCCTGTACTAGCGTGTAACTAGCGGGAATTTCCCTTCAGCTCAGTTGGTAGGGCGTTTATAAGCCAGTGGTCGGTGGTTCAACTCCCGGCCGGAGAACTCGGTCACTACAACACAGCCCAAAACGACAGCATCAGGCTATTTATACAGATGGTTCTAAAGATGGTGAGAGAGTAGCATGTGCTACTATCTTTAGTTCCAAAACTAAAACCTGTCGACTACCAGGTAAAAGTTCGATATTCACTGCAGAAGCAAAAGCTATATTGTTGGCTTTAGAAGGTATTGGTTCCACTAAAAGAAAAAATATGTCATATTCTCAGATTCACTGTCATGCCTCCAAGCGATTAAAAGTGAAAACTTCGACTCATCCCACTATCTTGAGTATTCTACAACTACATGATTGTAGATTTGATCAACAGATTGATATTGTGTTCTGTTGGTTGCCTAGTCACGTTGGCATCAAAGGTAATACTGAGGCTGATAGGATTGCTAAGGCAGCCCTAGATGATGAGATTGATCCTGATGGAATCCCATATAGCGATTTCAGGTCCTCTATCTGTACTTATGTGAGACGGCTGTTTCAATCTTTATGGGATGCTGTGAATAATAACAAACTTCATGAGTTCAGAAAAACTGTAGGCTATACTCATCTGAACAGCCGGAATCGTTTCGATCAAACCATGATCAGGCGATGTAGAATCGGCCATACACGATTAACTCACGAATATTTACTAAAAAAGAGCCAGTCCCAAGGTGTGTTCCATGCCTTGATGCTTTCACGGTGAAACATATTCTTATCGAATGCGTAGATTTTAAGATTGTAAGAGATGCTTTTTATCGAGCGACTATTTGGCTGATCTTTTCAGTCGGGTGAGGGAAGATTGCATCTTGGGTTATTTCAGAGAAATCGGGCTGTTACAAAAGTTTTAATGTGTGTATGTTTCAATGCGTTGGATTACTAAATTAGTGACTTGAGTAATTTTGTTTGATCGTCGCTATATAGCTGAAGTATTGCTGAACGCGACATTAAACCTGAATTCTCTCTCTCTCTCTCTCTCTCAAGCTAACTCAAAGAACCAATCAGCACAGTCTAGCTTCATGTACGGTCCATTCTAGTTTCTAAACTGCTATATGCTGAAGCAATCAGTGGTCTCGATCCTCCATGTTTCAAAGCCATATTAGTAGCATTATATCCTGCTGGTATGCAGAACTCTCCGTCACTATTTCATTCTACTATTATTTGAAACTTTTTTGACTTTTCAAATATGTTCTTGTTTCTTCTGTTCATGCAATCGACACGGATCCTCTGTGCTATATGAAGGTCAACCGATAACAGATCGTTTGAAAAAGGGAGTGAGGGTTGAGCAGAACCGGGACGATTGTCAATTAGTCTTTGGTCTATTGGTCCAGAATTGAAACTCCGGATTTTCAAGACGCCATATCAACGAAACTCAAAGATCAGATTGATTTTTTCAGGGCACACCAGTGTGTGGGATTTCTTTTTGCAGCAGAAAACTGCTACCAACAAGCCATGATCAGGCGATGTAGAATCGGTCATACATGTACACGATTAACTCACGAACATTTACTAAAACAAGAGCCAGTCTCAAGGTGTATTCCATGCCACGAAGATCTCACAGTGAAGCATATTCTTATCGAATGTATAGATTTTAAGATTGTAAGAGATTATTTTTATCGAGCATCTGCTTTAGGAGGTCTTTTTAGTTGGGTGAAAGTAGACTGTATCTTAGCTTATTCGGCTTATTTGAGAGAAATCGGTTTCTTGTGAAAGTTTTAATGTGTGTATGTTTTAATGTGTTGGATTACAAAGTTATTGACTTGAATACTCAATATGAAGCGCAAAATGGTTCGCTTGTACGACGCAAATTTGTTCAGATATAAATGTTGAACACCAGATTAACACCCACTCACACGCACTCAAGATACATTGTATCTTGTAATATTGTCTATACATTCTGCAGAAAACATGGAAATCACTCGGGCATGAAGCATTCTGAGATCACCCGGGCTCTGATATTGCCCGCTCACATAATTGCTGCAAGCACACGTCACCTAAGTCCATAGACTCAACTGGACTGTTTTCCTTGGCAGATGACGGGTCTGCTCAGTCGTTGCCATGGTGGATTAGTGGTTGATTAAATTTTTCAAATATAGCAGGATAATTTAAGAAACACGAGCACCTTCATGGCAGATTTGTTTTTCCTTTAATTTGAGTATCAGTCGTATTACACATTTATTCGTTATGTATTGAATAAAGACTACTACGATAATTACTAGGCACAATGTAGCAGTTAGTTAATGCACGAGTTACGAGTATTGATCGGCGCTGAATTGGGAATTTAGTGAAAAATGTTTATGAAATCAAATACCAGACACTAGAATTAGTTTGTGGGAGAAAATAAGTTCATTCCAATTCCATAACACTTTCCAAGATAAAAAATGTCATGTTATTTCTGAAAAATTGTACATTATGTACCGAAGCTCCATAGATGAAATATGATTGCGTAATACATAGCATGGCTTAAGCGATAAACCTCGGCTTGTTATCACTTCGATCTTAGTATCATCAGCACCAACGATAGAGCTGCACATTAAAACACAAATATTAGTCCGAATCGAATTGTCAAAGTGAGATAGCGAAGACAGAATAACAGCCACAAGCCTTTACAATTCCCATAATAATCATAACGAAAAATAGTTGCTTCACCCTATATCCTATTGGCATGTACAATAATATCTAAATTTGCGCTTCGAAACAAGAGTCAGTCTTTGTTAGCGTCTCTTACTTTCATGCAAAAAGAATTACATAAGATTCTAATCATTACTCTTTATCTAAATGAATTTCCAATTCGTTTTCCAGAGTAATTATCTCAGTCACCTTTTGATTGTGTTTTTTTATTTGAACACGACGGATATTTAAAACACTAGCCCCTAGCCCCGGGTTAAGCAGAATTAGGTATATGTTACGAAACGTAGCGCCAGAGATCTTGCACGCTACGATCGTATTTTGTCGTCAGATATTTATCACAGAATTTAATAAAACTTTAGCTGGAGGCGTTTGGTGCTATAGCCCTGTTTGAAAAGAATTATTGACTCGGTATATTCTTCGAATCTGTCATTAGCTACTATAAATTTTCGCAATCTGATAGAAAACTTCAAATTCGCACTTCAGGAAAGAGCCTACCCATACTTAAGCTTTTAAGCTATCATTTAACATGCATTTTGCCCCTAATCGCTATTGCCGGAAGTCTACATTGTAAGAGGCCGATTTTCTGTAGTTAATTCAACAAGTAATACATGTGACAAAAATTTAAGCGAAGAAATTGAATTTTCACCATAATGGTTTTTTTTCCGAGATAACACATTAACTGAGATAACACATCTCATTGAAATCCATGTTATTCATTAGGGTATCTTACTGAAACGAATACAGATATATTTTAGAAAAATCTGCGTTCCATCTATCAGATTTTTTGGATCGGCTCGTTGTTCAAATAGTACCTCAACGGACTGTTATTTAGGGGCTTTTACCAGCAACATTTTTACATGTAAGAGGTAACGAATCGCCTGACGGTGGATACCTACACCTCCAGTTTCTTTTTGGGTGTTTCATTGGTACCACTATGCACATTAAACAATTACAGCGGACGGTCAACTGGTCGCCTTATGATACACGCTTTTGCATGAGGCACCTATGTAAGGATTTTTACATAAATAACAGAGAGATAAATAAAAACAAACGTAGACAGAGATGTTTTTTTTATAAAAAGTGAATATTCACTTTTATTAAGCGCCCTATTCTTCCGAATACAAATAAAAATATTGGGATTACCCTGATCATCGTTGTAACGCTCAAAGTAGATATTTGGTAATCTTCTTATATATTCTCAAACAGTCAATTGGTACCAGGACACCATTATTAATCGGATTCGACAACAAACTGTGCTGGTATGAAACATGTGAATATTAAGAGACAAGAGCCCTAGCCCTGGCCCACATTTCACCCCTCCCGAAAACCTTAATGAAGTGGTATATGTGTTTTTGGAAATTTATGGCAAGGTATGTAATACTGTATTCCTTTTCCTTTATTCCACGAAATAAATGATTTTGACCTGGGCGACGTTCAAAGAAAAACTCACCAAGATTGTGTGTCAATATATTGGACTTAATTGAAACTCGCTTGGATTTAATTTAATCATTTTTCCTCTGTTTATACTGGTATTATTTTGACAATTTCTCCCCTCAGACATTTAGTAAGAGAATTATACAACTCGGACGAATTAAATATATAGCCCGAACTTCATTTTACACGATACGAGTCGTTAAGAGTCCACGTAGATTTGTCTTCCTATTTGATGTTGACAAATAATCATTCTTTATTTAATACGTATTATTTTAACAAATTGTATTATAATTATACACATGCAGACTCAATAATTCCTAACCAGTTACCGATTTTATTGTAAAATGACTAAGTCATTGTCCAACAAATTCATTCTTTATGGGATGCTGTGAATAATAACAAACTTCAGGAGATCAAAAAAATTGTAGGCTATATTTATGTATACTATGATTGTCTTTTTGAATTTGGTGCTAATACTGTTACATGTATATGGAATATGGAACAGGTCTTTGGATTATGAACGTGGATATTCTCTAATGGACGACGGCTGGATTATGAATGACGGACTAGACGCTTGTAATACTCATCTGAACAGTCAGAAACGTTTCGATCAAACCATGATGAGGCGACGTAGAAACGGTCATACACGATTAAGCCAGGTGTATTCCATGAAGATCTCACGATGAAACATATTTTTATCGTATGCATAGATTTTAAGATTGTAAGAGGTGCTTGCTACTACATGTACTTTGGAAGACCGTTTTAGTCGGGTGAGGGAGGATTGCATCTTGGGTTATTTGAGAGAAATCGATTTGTTACATAAGTTTTAATGTGTGTATGTTTTAACGTGTGTATGTTTTAATGTGTGTATGTTTTAAATCCAAAATATAAAATCACTTGTTATCGTGGCGATATGCCACGTACCTGTGAAATGGATTGAATTAACGAGCTGTTCCCAACTGGACTCGGTAGCTCAGTTGGTAGAGCAGTGGGACGGTATTCCCTAAGTCGTGAGTTCGATTCTCACCCGAGCCAGTATTTTCTGGCAGGGTGTTTCACAATGTAATATTATAATTTATCCCTGAAGATGAATGAAATTAATGCGTTGGTTTACTGAGTTATTGGCTTGAGTACCGGTACTTAGAATTTTGTTTGATCGTCGCTATATAGCTGAAATATTGCTGAACGCGACATTAAACAATTCTCTCTCTCTCTCTCTCTCTGTCTCTCTCTCTCCAACAAATTCATTCTAACACTATTTCAGTAGAGTGTAGGCCATCAATCTAGGATAAAAGATTGTCTGTGTCAGCTAGTCTTCAAATATTGTCTGGATTCATGAGTACCGTAATAACATTTGTGTATAGACTAGGAGGTTCTCTTATTTATTCTTCATTTTCTTTGTTACGTTTTTAACAAACTGATATCTCTCTGCTAGGATACAATATCCCGCCTCCCGACTATACAACGCAGACAGAATATTTAATACTCCATGTATTGTGGTTCCCTTGCCAAATCTTGGTTTGATTCGATGTCGATAAAAGTGTTATCAGCACCAACGACAGCTGAACATGGAAGCGCAAAAATTGCTGCGAAACATTTATCGAACTCCAGAGTGACTTATTAAAGAGTAATGACACACACTAGCTTGCATAATTCGCACATGAATCATAAAGGATTAGAGAACATTCGCGGTATCTCCCAATGGCGTGTACACCAATATATCATTTTACACTTCGAAACAAGGGCCTGTGTCAGTGGCTATTATGTTTTGCGTTCCTTTGCTTGGAATGTGTGAGATTGATAGTATTTGTCTTCTCTTGTATATTGTCACTCCGTATATTGTCACTACTGGCTTCTTATCTTCTTCCGTCGTGTAGGTTTGCAGAGCTAATACTTGCAGAGGTTTGGAGTGGCCTGGACGCGCCACTGGGAATTTATTCTACCATCCCTGTGTCCAATCCTCCCTGCTTCACCAGGGAATGCTGTAGGTGTAATGGTGGAAAAATAATGTAAAAATTGGGTCAGTTGGAGCAGATTCTCACCCTTCCGTGTTAAATATCCCTTAATCCATTAGGTTTTGGTCCAAGTCGGCAAAATTCAATGAACTCAAGTCGGCATCTCTGATGATGTCATATTGCTAACATTGCTCTTTGATTTGATTTGATCTGCACTTTCTCGCAAAATCGACGGAAACGCGATATTTTGTAATTGACGTCATCGTGTTCATGAACGCCACTTCAAGTTACCCAAATATGTGTTTTCCAACTCATTGTGTTGTTTTTATATGACTTCATCGTTTAGCTGTTGTAGTCGATCGTTACTGAAACATTACTCAAATGGCTCTCAGGTATTACTATCTTTATATCCATCATTACTCTAGTCACGGATGTTCCAGGTATGTCGACTGTGTAGCAGAGATCTAGAGACGGCTTTCCAGCGTGGACGGAACTGAACAAATTTTTCCGGCACACGACATGGTTAAAAAACGAATGACTAAAAGTGTTGTAATGTTCATAGGCAGCGTAGACAATTAATTTAGAGTGACATCAATGAAAATATTGTCACATTTAGCAAGCATACCCCTCTCAACGATATCCCATTTTTATCAAGCAGCTACTTTGGAAGATCTTTTTAGTCGAGTAAAAGAAGATTGTATATTAGATTACTTGAGAGAGATCGGTTTGTTTTATACATTTTAATGTATTTTCATGTTTTTAATGCATTAGTTTACTGTGTTATTAACTTGAATACTTAAAATTTTGTTTGACTGTCGCTATATAGCTGAAATATTGCTGGTCGCGACATTAAACCTTAATTCTCTCTCTCTCTCTCTCTCTCTCTCTCTCTAATACCTATACAGAAATATTATCCGGGGTGCTTCTCCCTGAAGAAAATAAGTTTAACCCTCGTCACATATGTGACGTGAAATGTATCTTCCGTATTGTTGCCTGGATAACTCAGCTAATTCAATTTAAGGCCAAGTTCGCAATGAGCTCGTTTCCATCTGCTAATACTGTTATATGGAAAATGGAATAGGTCTTCGGATTATGAACGCGGATATTCTCTAATGGACGACGGCTGGATTATGAATGACGGACTAGACGCTTGTAATTCAATACTATCACGCTTTGATCTATATGCTTATGTTCTTTTAATATATATTTTCTAACGACTAAGTTAATATAAGCAGTCAAAATGTATCCGAAAGCTTGCTGTTCAGCACAGGGTGAGTGAGTTAGGATTTATCGTCGAGTTCAGCGCTATTTCGGCCATATAGCGACGATATAACTAACTAGGATATGATTAGCGGCACATGTGTGACTATCCATGTACAGGCATCATGTAAAGGAAATTAATCTTCTCCTCATGGCAACAGACATGGTACACCATCATCTGATACTCATACTGCGACATGTAAAACGACAAAATAAGACATTTTATATCTTGAGAAATATTGCCTGTCCATGGTACACGGTAATCATGATAATTGCTGGATCCAATACCATGGTATATTTTTTTCTATATGTTCGAGGCCAGATCATGTTGCCAGCAGTAGGAATTGTACAGTGAGGTTGTGCAGAAAAAGTAAGGGCCGTGAGATCACATAGCCCCCTCCAGATTTTTTCCCAGCCAGATGAGACAAAAAAAGAAATAGTTGTACTTATTTAACATCGCTCACCGTGGAAATAAATATACTATGACCTTGAAAAAATGGGCCAAGGTGACTCTTCTTCAACTTACTTCTTGTCATCGCCAGATGCATAAATAGAACTAAGTTGGAAATCCTAACAATAATTCTTCAAGACATTTAATAATAAACAGTGAATTGTCTTGTAAAAAGAAGGTCAGTCAACTTGGGTAGGCTTCAAGTTCATCATCTGTTACATGTAAAATATTAATTTGGATACCCCAACCACATGTGTAATCATTCAAACAATATCGTACAAACTAGAAGTTGGCCTTTTAAACTAGGTCAAGGGCCGTCATTTTCTATAGGCTTCTGACCTTTCACAAAGTGGAACTGTTGTATGCATTTAGAGAGCCTCACTACAAAGATATCGTGTCCACACCAATTATGGACAGACAGATCGACATACAGACGATTCTGAAGACAATAACCCTTTAGCCAAATTTGACCAAGAGGTTATAATAAATCAAAATAAATTACTTGCAATGAGTTTTATGTGAACTTCAAATTTGATCATAATCCACATCTCTGAACTGAAGTTCACCATTCACCACTGCTTCCATTTTTTCTGGTCTAGGTGACCTTGACATTTGTACGACCATTTGATCTCAAAGTGAATAGGGTCATTCTCTGCCCAATATGCAAGATAGGCATAAAGATTGAAACTAATTCTGGACATGGAACATGAGATTTTCCAGTTCTGACAGGTTCTTTGGCTTGAGTAAACTTGACATGAAAATAATGCTCTTCTTTACTCCATCGACACTATATACCTGAAGTTTGGTACCAATTCATAAACTGGAACTGGAGGATTCCCTGATTTTTGTAGATTTACTAGCCCAAATGACGTTGGCCTTTGACCTCAAAATAAATAGCCCGAAATCTATTCCCCAATTTTACCTTCATTCTAAAGAACCATGTATGTTTAGATTGGTAAATGGCCCCAGAACAAGTCCGGTAGAATTGCCAAATAAAATATTGCATATACAAGAAATTGTTCAGTTGGCTCGAAGTACAATATTATATCGTATACTAGTCAAGTTTCAAGGCACGGAGTCTCATCATTCTCGAATAACAGGGTCGTGAAGTAATGCATTCGTGCTAAATCGCCAGTTTTGAGGCGAAAACATCTCATATTTCTTTCTACATACATATGAAGATAAACGATAACCAGAACCGTCTTCTGGATCTGGTTATCGTTTATCTTCATATGTTTACAAAGAACACTAAGAACTGTTTTCATCTCAGAATCAACTATTTTGCACGAATGCACTACTTTACGGCCCTGTTACTCGAGAATCATTAGACTCAGTGCCTTGAAATTTTTGTACTGTATGCCTGTAATATTGTACTTCATGCCAATTGAACAATTTCTGGTAGTGGAAGTATTTTATATTGGTAATTCTGCATTGCACCTGACCTGCGGCCATTTACCCATCTAAAGATACAAGGTCCTTTGGATTGAATTGAATCAGTAGTTTTCCAGTTATAGTGTTAACAGAAAAAACGTGACCGACACACACGAACAACGATTCTATTTCCCCGGCAGGGGTTAATCAATATTAACACAATGCCTAAGTTTAAGAGCTCTCTATGCATCATAAAACTAAATGCGCGTATTTCTCATTACAATTTAGCTTACCAGCCTTTCGTGTACAGTTAAATAAAAATGTAACAGTTCCCATTCTCACATATCCCGTTGTCTCACATCTCCAGAGTTTGAGGAACACCGACACGGTACACAATATGATTCTTATTATGGAAAATGTTATATAGCAGTGGCGCTAACAACATGACCAGTACGCTTTTGGGTACATTTAAAACAAATATTTCAATGACACACACACAAGTCGTAATTTGCAATGACAATTACCATACTTCCCATGCATCTACTGCAAATGGCCCATCTACTATCAGAGCTCGACCCCGAACTGAAAGATATGCATAAACTCGCACCCTGGGGTGCAGAATATTCATACCGCAAAACCACCGCCTCGGCTGACTACAACCAAAATATACCCGACCTATAACATTACATCGATCATACAGGCCAGCGCCGTTACACTGGAAATTAAAAGTAATAATATATTCAGGTTGTCTCACATGCATGGCGACGATCACGTCATTCCAAGGTACACGCGATCAAAACATCAGCAACGTAGATATATTAATGTCGGAAGCCATAAAGCATTCTTTAGCTCGACTACATACAAGAGATATCATTCATGGGATGTTTCTTTGTTTATAGAGTTGCTTGAATTTCTCATTAAAAATATCTATGTGAAATTTGGCAACACAATATATCAGCAGCATATAGGTATTCCAATGGGTACTAATTGTGCACCCCTGTTGGCTGACCTGTATCTGTTCTCTTATGAATATGACTATATGCTGGCGCTTTCAAAAACCGATCCACTCAAAGCCCGTTCCTTCTCATTCACCAAACGCTATATAGACGATCTTCTCGCTGTGGATAATCGCTATATAAATGACGCAGTGAAGGATATATATCCACCTTCAGTGGATTTGAAGGAAACTACAGATAGCCCTACAGGCACATCTTATTTAGATCTCTATCTCTATAAAAATGAAGCGGGCATTCTCTCTCGTCGACTTTATGACAAAAGAGATGATTACAATTTCGACATCGTAAACTATCCCTTTCTGGATAGTAATATTCCAGTGGGACCTGCATATGGCGTATACATATCTCGCTTAGTAGCATTTGCTAGATCCTGTGTTAAATGTGATGATTTTAATCAACGTCACAAAACATTGTTGCAGAAACTTATAAAACAGGGCTATTCCACCAAGCGCCTCCACTCAAAGTTTCTCAAATTTGGCGATACATATCGCATGCTGATAGCAAAATACGAACGTAGCGTGCAAAATCTATGGCGCTACGTTTCGTAACATGTGTCTAATTCCGCTTAACCCGGGGCTAGGGGCCGTATGAGCCCATGTACTTCAAGATATTCATGGTACTCATATGAACAGTCACAATCAAAGCGTGACTGAGGTACATCATTTTTAGATGACGACTCTATAACGAATATTATGGATTAAGAATACTGATCAGCGATACGGATTTGATATTTTGGAACATCATGATGTCTTGCCGGCATCATTGAAAACTGTTGACCGCTTCTCTCTTGCAGGAAACAAGCCCATGTTTATGTATACTTTTGTCTTTTTGAATTTGGTGCTAATACTGTTATATGGAAATGGAATAGGTCTTTGGATTATGGACGCGGATATTCTCTAATGGACGACGGCTGGATTATGAATGACGGACTAGACGCTTGTAATCATATTCATGTCGTCAGAAACCACAAGGTTTACAAAAATAAGGTATTTCCTAACCCTATGGGGGAGGGGGAATAAATTAAGGTTGTGCCAACCTAGAAAATAACTGCACATAATTTGTGACACCGAGGAAGAATTGATGGGTACAGATAGGAAGACAAGATCAACAATTCATATCCACATCGGCCATTATGAAGCAAAAGTACCAGTTCGGAACATTAAAAAAAAACAATCCCCCGTTTCATTCGACCGTGTGAAATTCCAGGAAATAAAGCTGGAAATGAACTACTGTATCTTAGGGTGCACAATTCCTTCAGATCATTAAAGTAGTTTCCCTAATTTATTTCACCCCTGGTACGACTTCAATTCCAATCCAAATGCTGTGCTCCTCGGATGTTAACGTGTGTTCCAACAAATACATAACAGGTGAATTATCATCTGGGGCTGCGGGACATGGGAGGGTTGGCGTATCAGTACCAACCATCCCGTAACTTCCATTCCCCCACCCACACACACAAATATAACCTTTCGTGAATATATCGTGCATAAGACACAAGAAGTCCTCAGCTGTCTGTGTCATAAGACTAAACAACGTTCAGAACCGTACTTTAAAAACAATCCGCTTATACTGGTCATATGTGGGAAACAAGTTGGAGCTCCGTTAAGGGGAGACGGGGGTTGACATGGGCGCATATGCTGGATACTAACTTCTACTATACCCAGGGTCATGAAATTTTGCATGCATGCTAGGATGAATGAAAGAGGATTGTGTACAAAATTTCCGGCTTGTCACATGACCAGAAGTGTGACAGCAGCGCGACCTATGATATTTTCAATAAACGGCATTGAAGAAAAATCGTTGAGTCTTTTGTTGTTGTTTTTATTGCATCAAAGTGTTCCATTTGACAACACAAAATGGATAGACACATTATTACAATATTTTTGTTTAATATTATCAAGGTATTGGCAAAAATTCATTGCAGCGATCTCGGCGATTGTGTTTACGGAATGTAGGTCACAGGTAAGATTGCCAAGTAAAACTCTCATTATACCCACTTCCACCCAAAGACTATGTAATACTGTACACACCTGCCCAAAGATCATTTGCTGAAAATTTCACGAGAATTGATTGAGAAATGGCGGCTATTGATTTTTCCCAAGAACGAGTTTGTCTCAAAATTCACTTTCTGAGAAAACGGGTCTTAAATACGGAGTATCGAAAAATCTTCGGTTTATCTCACCCAAACTCCCTGTCCTCAAATTTACTCAGTGTTATCACAGATTCCACCTCCATACTTCTGTTCCCCCTCATCCTCTATGTCCTCTTTTCTCTTTTTTGACCGTTTTTTATCAATCCTAGCCTATTTTGCCTTGTCTGTCGACTTTCGCTTGCATGCCTTTTCACGGTTACGATCACGTTTTGCCACCATACGCATCATTTGAATGCCAGCGTCCATACCCAAGTCTTTCATTTGCATCTCCATGCTTGCAGCTCCATCAAAGCCATGCATACTGCTGTTTCCAGTGTGGACTATGTCACAAATTCGATTTTTGTGATTTTGCGCCAAACCATATTATGGAACGATTCATTCGTGTTTTGCGTTCGTTTTTGCAACAACGTTCTATTAGATCAGTGGCTGTCAGTCTGTGAAACAGGGGATAACATGCTTCTCTGTTTTAACAACCTCTGGGTCTCTACCCTCTTTTATCGCAATCTTGTGCCAACACCACTCGCAACACCGTGCATGACAAACTTCCGCCTCCGCTGTCGATTCGGAAGAGTGGAACAGTATTGCCCATATTGCACTTTTCATATCGGCAAGTTTACCCGTTTTTATTTCCAACTTTTTGAATGATAGACAAATTCCAAATTCGTTTGGGTACAACTATGTCTGATCATTTTGATCAAGACCAGGGTGTCCCACAGGGCAGTATTTTGTCTACTACTCTGTTTAGTATCAAGATCAACAGCTTGGCTGCAGTTCTGAATAAATCAATTGATGGTTCACTTTTTGTAGACGATTTCAACATACCGGTTAGTGGGAAAAGTATACACAATATTGAGTGAACATTACCACTTTGTCTAAACATAATTCAGAAATGGTGTCTAGAAAATGGCTTCAAATTCTCAAAAGCTAAGACAAATTGTATACACTTTTGCCGAAAATATTTCCAGCACAAAGATCCAGAACTTACATTAGACGGAACTGAAATCAAAGTAGTAAAAGAGGTCAAATTCCTAGGCATATTGTTTGACCAACGACTAACATTCAAATCACATATAAAATGCTTAAAAGCCAAATGCACGAAAGCTTTAGATTTGTTGAAAGTAGTTGCCAGCTATAAGTGGGGAGGAGATCAGCAAACACTTCTCCATTTATATCGATCACTTGTTCGTTCAAAACTCGATTATGGATCTATTGTTTACAATGGTGCAAGCAAGACAAACTTGGCAAAGCTACACCCCATTCTCCATCAAGGACTAAGACTTTGCTTCGGTGCGTCAGAACATCACCCAAAGAAAGCTTGTATGTCGAAGCGGATGAACTTCCTTTAGAACTTCGAAGGATCGCTGCAATATATCACAAAACTGCGTTCGAACCACTCAAATCCTGCATATAACTGTGTGTTCAACCTTCAGTGCGTAGATTTCTATTTAAAGAAACCCTCGATTATTCCATCTCTTGGAATCCGTATGAAACCACACATTGTAGCAGCTGGTATTAAAGTTCGTCAAATTTGATCGTCGCTATATAGCTGGAACCTTTATTCTCTCTCTCTATCTCTCCTTTCATATCAGCAATGGTGATGTGATTGCATTTCTAAAGTAGCTCTGCCATCTGAGCATCCTGTTTTTGGTAACTGTCCCCCTACCCTTAATGTTCACTCCTTCATTTTTGGCATCTCTCTCTCAAGACCTGTATACATACGCTTTTGAATGTGATTGATGCACTCTTCTTTGATACTTGGATGTTCCGTTCCGTATGGATTTAGTTCAAGCATTGCATTATAATTCTTACTGTCACCATCTTCAGTAAAGCAAGTGTATCGCAAGCCACATGCCTGTTCCGATCTCTTCCAAAGTTCTGCAGCCATTGCTGCCTCCATGTTTCCAGAAGCACCCTCAAAGTTTTTGTCACATTTAAATTGATGTACCTCCTTCCACTGTTCCTTTTCCACCCCTTTCAATTTTCCTCCAACAACTTCGCACTCAAAACAATATTTTGATTTTATATCGTAGTCTACTATCAGTCCAGTGAGATTGTCGATAACAAACCCTACCCCATAAAGTGATGTATGTTCTCTCTTCTGCCAGGATCCGTCAAAACTAACACCAATGGTCATCGATCCATTTATTTCAACTTGCCCTGTCTCTCTGTACGCCTCTTTAATCAAAACATGACCGTCTGTCAAGGTATTCAAATTTTATTGGTGAACAATCGACTCATTAATTGTTTTACTAATTGATGAATAAGTTTTGTGGTGTAGCCCACCAACAATATTTTGCACACATATGAAGGTGTTTAAACCAACACAACCAAGGCCAACTTCTTTTGCTGCGAGGACTGCTCTGCGATTAACCTCTAATGGGACTCGAACGTATGTGTTGTTCTCCAAAATTCTAGGACTGCTAAATTCCGAGTTAATAATTTTATTTTAGCCAGGTTCCAGCTCGACACCCAAACCTGTATGTTTACACTGGGGCATTGGGCACTTTGCCGAGTTCAAAAGTTTATTTTAACAACTGGTCGGAGCAATGAAATACTCTTTATCAGTAAATACTACTGCGGGTTCAGTCTCATCAGGCCTGACAGCTTGTGTTAGCTGCCCTGTGGTTGGATTTTTTTTTTAATAAATTGAATTTTCTTGTTGTGGCACACTCTGGAGTATTCACACCAGTTAGTTCATTATTGTTTATTGGCGGACGTTGGGAGTCCCTGTCAACACTGCTTGTAGTTGATTTCTTATTGTTTATTGGCGGACGCGAGTCCCTGTCAACACTGCTTGGCTCAGGCAAGGGGTCGACGCGCGTATTAGCATGATTAACATGCGTCGTCGTTGTTGTTGTTGCGCCACTGACGACAGGTTGCTGGTCGTCCAAGACGGTTCTGAAGACTGCCGTGGCAGCTTTCGTTCGTTTTCGTCCACGAGTATCATTTTTACGTTTCCTCCGCCCAAGATAGACATTAGATGAAGAAATTTCCCGTACAGGCATGATTTTATAGTTTCAAAACGATTTATTCAATGAGAAATCAAATTCAGACGCCATGTTTGACAACGACCAGTTTCTAAGGAAGTTGATCAGTGCGCTTGCGCAGTGCTCTGACTGACGTCATTCGTGAACGTTCAGATCCCCGAAGTCGGCATTCGGAAAGATACGGACTCCCGAAGCTCCTGCCATATATGGAAATTTCCGTCGGATTCTACGGATCTTTATTATCGGAAAACCTCTATATATGGCAAGAGCTGCCGGAATCAGTCGAAAGGGCGGGATTTCCGCTTCACAACGATGTGCAGCATGTTCATGGCCATTCAGACGAGGTGCACGTTGTCAACGGCCAAACAGGGCCGTTTTTGACAGTTTTGAAAGAGCTATACGATCAACCATCTGATACAACGCATAATAAAAGTGAGATTTATATATTTTTTTATTATCTTTTCGACTAAGCAAGTGTTTGTTCAGAAATTTTGGACCTTTACGGACATAAAAATGACCTGAACTCTTTTCCATATTTTCCATGAAAATAACCCAGAGTCAAGCCGCGTCTCCCCATAAAATGTTGATGTTGAAGAGTTATTTGTTCGGGCTCATCAGTTATGACAGCTTCCGAGCTATCTTATCTAATTTCGCTTAAGGTGATGCTAGGGAGCGTGTCGATATTTCATAGTCTGCACATGAACAGCTGCAGTAAAACCGCGGCTGGGATACTAATGTCCGGGAATACACCGTATTCTCGTTTCCAATTGTCAGGTGTCAATAGAGTAATATGTTTGATTGTAGTCGCCAGACGTCAAGTTTTCCCACCTCTTGCATATCGCTCAAATTCATAATTTTTTGTGTAAAACCTGACAGAGATACATACATTTTGATATGGCTAAGTGAATTAACTTTATTATTTTGCTTTTATACATTTTTTTATTAATTGTTTTATTCTGTCGTCGCTCTTGAACGTTCGACATTTATACTTACATTAAGATAGACACATCAAAGGAACAAGGGAACAAAAATAAGCAGAAAAAACGATAAACGTACATTAAGTGACATGAAATATACTGCAAAACTCGTTGTAGAACATTCACCAAACACCCATTACGGAAGTTCGCCCCGTCCTTTACACAATATTGGAAAAAAAACTTACTAGACTCTTTTAAGAATGCTTTCAATGACTTCCACTTCTTTTCAAATTCATGAAATGTTTCTCATTCAAAGCTATTTGTTTTTTCTATTCTAAATGATTACCGTTATACTGAAAATAAAGCGACAATACATGCCAAATGTTTTTTGAGACTCCGCCTTTATGTGTAATATTTAGTAGAAAATATCAAACGATTTATCGTAGCAGCGGCATGTAAAATGCCAGACTTAATTTTCAACGGTGAAATTAGCATGTGAAAATCAGAAAAATTAGCCAGTCGCATGATTCTCTCCAAAGTTTTTCACATTGAACATTCAAGAAGTGTCTATTCACAGAATTACATTTTTCGTTGTCTAGTCTGGAGCAAGAGATTTGATCGCTAAATTCTGTGTAACAGTTTAAATTGAAAATTGAAAAGTTTTGTTTCTTTTGTTGTTGTAAATGGCAAAGTAATGCTTCCGCCAGTCCACATAAACAGTCAAAAAATCTGGTTCCATTTGCTTTCCCACACATGTATTTGATTTTGTTCTGATTGTTTCATAAAAGTACTATATAATATTCTGCATCCTGTCTGGGCGGGGGACAAGGCGGGTAGACTCTAAGCGGGGGACAAACAGGGTGGACTATGGGAGGGGGACAAGGAGAGTGAACTCTGGGCGGGGGACAAGGAGGGTGGACGTTTGGGCCAATCTGAAAATCTCCCGCGGAAGACAAAACGCAGTATGTTAGAATTGGGAGGACAAAACAGTCATTTTGTACTCTGCTGACCTATGCCATCTGTTTGGAATAATGTTTTCCTCGAGGGAATTTCTCACCATTTTTGCAAAAGCGTTTCGGACGCGTTATGTGGCATATCATTGTGAAAAATAGTGCGAAAAGCTTTTGGTGTGGTCAAGATACGAGATAATGCCCAGCGCTGTTGAGTGGATAGTAAACCTATTTGGGTCTTTCGCAGATACATCACAATGTAATCTATCACCATTACGGGTGACAGTTATTGGATCGATAGTGGTACTCACGCCACAATTTTCTCGCCTGAAATCCTTCGCTTCATGTCCATCACAATGTTAGGGATAGCAGAGATATGTTCATGGGTGTCGATGAATACCATAGCTCAGAACACTCAATGGACAAGAAGGAGAGAGTGAGAATCAAGGTTTAATGCGGCGTACAGCAATATTTCAGTTATTTAGCGACGATCAAACAAAATTCTAAGTATTCAAGTTACTAAGACAGGATGCAAATACTAGGTGGCCCATTTCGCTACTTTTGAGGCATATATTTTCTCTTGTAAACAAATATCACACCTCAAACCAAAACATTTTTATATGTTATAAATTTGTAACGAAAGCAAATGCCCATAAATGCATAAACAAATACCAGCACATTTGCAAGGTTGAAATTCCACTATGTAAACTTCAAGAAAAATCAGCTTTATTACAGAAATAAACAAACTCAGTCTGGGGTCCAAATCACGTGGTGCATCCCTGAGAACAAATTTCTGGTTAGACCTGTTCGTGAGTGGATATCAATATCAAAGAATATATCCTATAATTGGCAGAGATGTACTATTTAAGAGTGGGTACTAGGCGTAAATAATTTCTACCCTGTGCGTGACAAAATGGGTCAAAAATTGATCGATTTTACATTGATTTTTCCCCCAAGCAAACTCGATACTTTCTATACTTGTGGCTGAAACTATGAATAACTTTTATGTAGCTGTTGCTATACTGTGAAGTCATGTGGCTCTGTCAGTATGTCATGTATGTCGGCACCTCTTCCCACTTCCCTTATATGTGTTGTAATTTTTTACCTGTATATGGCGAGAATTTGCTGGTGGACGTTTCGTCCCCGAGGCCCGCCCCCGGTACAGACCTTTTGGTCTTTGATATATGTTGGCATCTGTGGGAAGTTGATGCTGGGTCGACATCGGGCCTTACAGACTAGTCTTTTGTGTTAAATGCCGTCATTTTCATTTGACGACGATACAGCTCGCCAATCCCCAGTTGTCACAGCGAAACAGCTCACCAATTGCCAATATACGAGTTGTCAGAGCATTTCCATCATAGCTCTCTAGATTTGTATCCAATACCGCTTATGCCGGTGCTAGGGGCCGTGTGGTCATATCATCCAAGTTGCCACATGAACAGGTACAATAAAAGCGTACCTGAGATACAACACAAATCACAAATCGTTAAGTTCTTGGTATGTGCTTTAGAATAGGTTAACCGGAAGACTGTATTGTGAAGTCATGTGGCTCTGTCAGTATGTCGGCACCTCTTCCCACTTCCGTTATATGTGTTGCAATGATAACATTGTGCAAGACATTGGTCTTCCCGTGCACAGTAGCTATGACAATGTACACGATTGTGCTGATGCCGGCTTCTCATACCACGAACATTACCCTAGTATTCAAGATATAAAAAGGAATTTGGTAAATTCCAATGAACATCATTTTTCACATACATCGGTGGAAAAGTCCGAAATCCAGTCGCATCTTGAAGTTAAGAAAGCTACAGGAAGGGACAATATCCCTGCAAAAGTTTTGAAATGTTCTAGTAAAGAACTAGCACCGTCTTTTTGTAAAAATTTTAATAAATGTATAGATATGAACTTATTCCCATTCCAAGCAAAACAAGCTGTGATTTCTCCAATCTATAAGAAAGGGGATGCACTTGACAAACTGAACTATAGACCTGTCAGTATCTTAACATGTTCATCGAAGGCTTTTGATTAACTACTCCATAATCAACTACAGATTTTTACAGACAAAATTCTCAATCCCTGTATTATCTGCTTTTCGTACTGGCTACAGTTGCCAGCATGTGTGTGAATCATGGCGACAGTCGATTGAGGATCACAAATCGGTAGACCTACTGATAGTTGACTTATCAAAGGCATTTGACTGCCTTCCGCATTCCCTCATTGTGGCAAAACTAAAGGCATATGGTCTGGCAGGGAATACGGTTGCACTCCTAGCTGATTATTTGTCAAATCGACAACATTGTGTCAAACTGTTGTCGTCCCATAGTACTTGGAATACTATTAGAAAAGGTGTGTCACAAGGGTCAATCTTGGGGCCAACAAGTTTTAACATTTTTATCAATGACATTTTTATTTGTATAAAACTTGGACAAAAAATTAATTATGCCGACGATAACGCTGTCTTAGTTGAGAGAAAAAGAAAATATGAAATTGTGCACCATGTAAGGCAAACAATCTCAGATATACTTTTATGGCGTGAAACAAATCAAATGCAAGCTAACCCTGCAAAATGTCAAATTATGACCTCTTGTGCTGTAGGGGACATAACTGTGGATATCAACAGCTGCTCTGTAAATAGCACACCATGTACGAAGATGCTGGGTGTTGAACTGGACAATAAACTACAATTTGACAGACATGTAATATTATTAGAAATGTCAGTAGGCAATTAAATGTGTTATCAAAATGTTCAGATGAAGCCTCTAGATTGTTAATTTACAAGTCTTTTTTTTTGTCAGACTTTGGTTATTGCCCTGCAGTTTGGCATCACTGTGAAACTATAAACACTAAAAAGTTAGAAAAGTTACAGCATAGAGCACTAAAATTTATAAAAAAAAGGACTAACCATTCATCTTATGAAGCCTTGCTCAGGAGAGCAAATCTGCCAAGTCTCGAGGTGGGCAGATTGCAGAAAATTGCCATCGAGGTTTTTAAATGTCTAATTATATATAACCACCTTATCTGAACGATATGTTCGAAAAGAAAAGCTGTCGGTATACTCTAAGGCTAAAAAACACTGTTACTCGGCAGCATATCAGAACTGTAACTTCTGGGTTACACTCCTGCAAAACTTTCGGTGCGAAAATATGGAACGCACTACCAGATCAGCTCCGGGAAACAACTGACATTAACGTTTTCAGGAGGTTAATAAAAACGTGGACGTATGATGCATGTAAATGCAACTTCTGCAAAATCTGGTTATTGCTATGCTACTGGGTTTTCACAGCGACACAGCTCACCAATCACCAATATACGAGTTGTCAGAGCATTTCCATCACAGCTCTCTAGATTTGTATCTAATACCGCTTATGCCGGTGCTATAGGGGCCGTGTGGTCATGTCATCCAAGTTTCCACATGAACAGGTACAATAAAAGCGTACCCGAGATACAATCGTTAGATTCTTGGTATGTGCTTTAGAATAGGTTAACCAGAAGACTATACTGTGAAGCCATGTGACTGTCAGTATATCGGCACCTCTTCCCACTTCACTTATGTGTTGTAATTTTGCCCTTTTTGCTTTTACCTTCGTCGCTGTTTTTAATTTATTTTTAGTGTTATTTAACCTCAGATATATTAGCTCTACCGAGCTAGCGTTCGGTTGCATGTATTGTAATTCTGAGTATAAATAAAGTTTGTATTGTATTGTATTGTATATCCATGAAGCAAAAAATATAAACTGGGCCCACTACACCTCAAAAAGTATCTAAGGGTCAAGGAATAAGGGAATATCAACATAAAGCGGATGCAGGAAGGCATTGGGAGTATAATAGTGCTCCCATAATGACAAAATTCCAAAAATTCAGTAAATTAATCATAGGTGGGTCTTATTCTGGAGAATAAGCCACACGATCAATGCAGATATGCAATTTGTGCCTGAACAGTGCTAGAATTACCCTAGCTCCTCATACTAAGAGGGCTATATATTATTTAGCTAGAATTACCCCACCCCCATGATGACAAAATTCCAGAAATTCAGTAATCATGGGTGGGTCTTATTCTGGAGTATAAGCCACACGATCAATGCAGATATGCAATTTGTCCCTAAATTGTGCTAGAATTAGCCCACCCCCATAATGACAAAATTCCAGAAATTCAGTAAATTAATCAAAAAAACGTTTTCGAACAATTGCAGTTGAATTTTCTGGAAAACTAATGACCCTTCTACACTCTTACCACAAGTACGAACTACAGGATTACCTGGTCAACCTTAAGTCCCCAAATGATAGAAGAATACTTGCCAAACTTCGCACTGGTGCACATAACCATGAATTAGAAACTGGTCATACTGTGAAGGACGAGGGACATTCCCTCCTTGTTTGCCCCCAATCACTCCAAAGGCATGAACTCTTACAAGTCAGTCAGTCCCAAACAAGTAACGTCCTACAACTTGAAAGTAGTACAAAGCTAACCCTTCTTATTAAACCTCAACAAACTACTGCATCAGAAATTGCTAGATTATTGTTCTAATATGTACGAACAGCGTTTCGAACAAGCCATGATCAGGCGACGTAGAGTCGGCCATATACGATTAACTCACGAACATTCACTAAAAAAGAGCCGGTTCCAAGGTGATTCCATGCAACGAAGATCTCACAGTGAAACATATTCTTATCGAATGCATAGATTTTAAGATTGTAAGAGTTTCTTTTTATCAAGCGACTACTTTGGAAGATATTTTCAGTCGGGTGGGAGGACTTTCAGTCGGGTGGGAGGATAGCTAAGATTCATAGCGTCTCCCTTCCCTCAACGCTATGCCGACGACAAATACATTTCCCTGGTGGTAACTCGAACATCTCCATGGCGCACTTATTATTACGTTTGCGCCCTATTGGACCTTCATTAACTTGAGAAAATGGGCCGCCATGAATAAAAATACAGAAATGGCAGACTAAATGGCCTTTCGTCGGTCATATATTAATTACAGACGATAACATTATCCCTATGGAGCCTCAAATTCACCTGAAATCGAGGGCCAAGAAGATGGGCATTTCCGTCATAATAGACCCCGTGTGTACAGGGGATGATGATCACAACATCGATTATGGTATTTTTATTCATGGCGGCCCATTTTCTCAAGTTAATGAAGGTCCAATAGGGCGCAAAGGTAATAATAAGTGCGCCATGGAGATGTTCGAGTTACCACCAGGGAAATGTATTTGTCGTCGGCATAGCGTTGAGGGAAGGGAGACGCTATGAATCTTAGCTAGTGGGAGGACTGTGTCTTGTGTTATTTGAGAGAAATCGGTTTGTTGCATAAGTTTAAATGTGTGTATGTTTTAATGTGTTGGACGACTAAGTTATAAACTTGAATACTTAGAATTTTGTTTGGTCGTCGCTGTATAGTTGAAATATTCTTGAAAGCGACGTTAAACCTAGCTCTGTTATAGCCTTGTTCTATACTACGTGAGAACAACTTTTTCTCACGTACAGTTAATTAAGGGGTAGCGGATCACTTTCCAAACAAACCGTACTCGCGTTCTTTCTCTTGGCAGTAAAATCACCAACTCGGTATCATTATCAAAGATTTTTGTTCTGCTTTACAGTGATATGAAAATCAGTATTCAGTGTCTGTGTTTTTAGCAGGAAAAATAACGTTTTCTCCGTGTCCATCTTACGGTAGTAGCAGATCAAATTCAGGGATAGCGGATCACGCCCTCTGGCGGAGAATTATCAGGACACTACTCGCTCATAGGGGTCATATAAAAATATCTGATGAATCTCACACATGTTGTTCCCAATTTCATATGAATAACAAACCACATTTTGTTCTGAAATGTTATTTATTACCATAACATACCGAATAGTGGACAAGTGTAAATTATTGACTAGATCAGACATGGCAATCACACCTCATAAATAAATATCAGGCACACTGCAGTACATGTGTGCAAAAAATGAGAACATAAATCTTAAAAAACAGATAATGAAATTCTATTTATGGAAGAAAACAAAATATCAAACTCAATTCTTGAATAAAATACACACAAAATAGCATTCTGGCCACGCATTGGAGCTTAGATTTCACAGATAAGTTCGATTATACATTTTCCCCAGGTCAGACAATCGCACATGGACAATACCTGAATTTTCTGGCATTTTGAACAGGAAATCTTTTAAACTTTGCATAGATTTCTAATAGATATACAGTTACATGATAATAACAAAAGTTAGCACCGAGTCAAACTAACACGCAAGAACAGTAACTTCTCACTTTGGATTTTCACAAGGAAATCTTTTAAACTTTGCATAGATTTCTCAAAGATAACCGGTTACCAGAAGCCTATTACAAGACCTCTATTATAGGCTTCTGCTGTTACATAATCAAAACAAAATTTAACACCGAGTCAAACAATCACACAAGAACAGTAACTTCTCGCTTTGGCATTTTAACCAGGAAATCTTTTACAATTTTGTAACTTGTCCGGCCCTTTTTACAATGGGACTGACTGCCGCACAAGACTTGATTGTTAACTTCCTCTTTGGACCCATGATGCAACTAAAAAATTAAAAACAGAAAATTATCTTTTACAAATTATCTGTAAATAGTATTTGGACTTAAAATAAGAATAATTATCCATCTGGCATGGTAAGAAATATTTTCTTATCTTCTGTAATCATGATAATCTGAAATATGTTTCTATATATTCTTACAGGAGATTACCAGGAGAGAGGTATTTTTTCTCATTTCATGTCCAACTGCCTCAAATACAGTTTTGTTCTTTTAATTTTCCAGTGTATAGCATACTATATTTAACTGTAAATGAAATCATTAGCTCTGAAAGTTTCCTGGGCTTGTTAGAATTAATAGGTATGGTTAAATGTCATTTGAAATTGGAAGTGAAAAATGTCAACAGTTGAAGGAAAAATTAATTACGGACAAACCCAACAACATTTCACCATGTTCACTACTAGGCTTAGAGAATAATCGTGATTTTTCTGTGTGAGAATGGACTGGTAAGGAGAATTATTATTCAAACAGAATTGTACACTGATATCATGTAAACCTGCATTTGCAATGCTATGACATGAAATTAATGGAGAAGGATCCCCTTTATTATATATCATACTGTAAATATCGGTAAGATTTTATGGTTTGTGCTGGGCTAATGGGAAATTCTCTCAACATAAACAGCCACTCGAGTCAGTGTTGTTTAGTTTGCCCTTAATGTAATCCTTTAAAACCGAATACCAAGAAGCGAGATTTCGAGATCACCCCTTATCACACGCATGCCGTCTGCAAGCCTATGACAATCTGACTGATCCGCTACTACTTGAATAACGACAAGATGAAATGGCACAAGTTGCCAGCTTATACTTGTTGCAAAGTTCAGAAGCTTTTTGTCTGCTAATTAACTAGTTAATGACGATGTTAAAAATATATACTTGTGCAGGAATTCACAAAACGGCGGCAACACGCTTCACCATGAAAACAGAAATGACGTTTTCTCCCGCGCATGTCGGGTCACGAGAGTTCAGACGAGCAGTACGGTAAGCCCTGCCACAAGTGATAAAATGCACAGTTGTCAACATGTTTGGTATTTATTTGCTCAGGGTAAACAGGCCATTCAGTTAAGTCCGAGAAAGCCGATTTTATTGACGTTTTTAGAGAAATATCGTTCTCTCTCTCACACACACAGAATCGTACTATGCCTCCTGGTTAAACTGTACACGGTTAACGGCTTGCATGGTATGGGAATTTCTGTTTCCCACCAAGGGAAAACACATGTAATTTTTGCATGTTTTTGTTCTTAAGAATTTCGCCATTGAGCCTACGGTTCTTGGCTTTTTGTCATATTTTTGTAAACCAAGAGTCGAGCAATAAGTATTGTATTATATCCTATAAATTTGAACAGATGGCGCTACTTCTAATTCAACAACATGCGGAAAGTTGTGGATGTGGATAGATGGCGCTGTTGCATGCCTGTGAATAAATGGTATTGTTGAGTTGTAAGTTTTCTTGGAAATAAATTCATATCGAAAAGGATTGAGTGAGTGATTATGATTTAACGTCGTTTTCAACACTATTTCAGTCAGATCACGATGTTTGGTTCCCATTCCTTTTCAAACCAGGAACCACACGGCCAGGGTTCTATTCCTTTTAACACCCATTGGGCTTACAGCCGCATGTTCTCTTATAAGACACCCTACTACTCTCTGTATTACGAAATCCATGAATTTTGATATAATGGGAGGTGGGTGATTACATCATTAATCAGCCGAGAATTACCTCGACTATTAATCAAAGAGCTATGATTATCAACTGTGATTTGTCGTTCAATACGCTCCATTTTGGTGTTACTTTATCTGGTACAAATAGGTTCCCGGATGTAGCCAGTGACTTGCACGTGCAATTTCATCTCTGTTATTTTGAGTATTTCTGGGGTTTTAATCTGGTATTATTCCAGATTTCTTGTGTAGTATTTTTCATGAACGTTTTTGGCATCTGTGCATGTTGAAATTTCGAGTTGATTAGTCAGATTTTCGCTGTTTGCGACGGTTTTTTGTTTGGCTTGATCAGCCCATTTGAGTTGACCTAGATCACCATTTTCCTTGTGTAGGTAGATGGCGCTCTATTGAATGTAACACGGTCGCACGATACGATTTATTGCGATCAATGTAGGAGTACAACGACCAAGGGGAGATAACTCCCAACATGAATATAGAAGACAAATAACCAATGTGAACAAACATTAAGACAAGCTATCTAAATATAACTGT
This sequence comes from Hanleya hanleyi, assembly GCA_036873755.1. NCBI lineage: Eukaryota > Metazoa > Mollusca > Polyplacophora > Lepidopleurida > Hanleyidae > Hanleya > Hanleya hanleyi. Next base: position 50,181 of record JAVTVY010028947.1, on the reverse strand, counting down.
AGGATCGATTAGACAAGCAGAGTATAATTGAATGGGAACGAGCAAATATCACTAATACTGTGTGCAATTATGTGGCAAGGGATCTGGACATCAGCTTGGACCTTTTATCCAGCATGCGTGGATGTATTTTCCTACAAGTACTGATACATTTACTGGACAAGAGAGAATATATATGTTTTTTTCTAGCCAACTCAAGAGTGTAAATGCTTGATTTTTCGCCGATAGATTACTGAAAAAGATGTCCCGAGTGGTGAACAGTGCTGGGCATGAGCACAGAAAATGCTGTTCGTTTTCTACTGTTTTCAAGGTGCACAACTGACAGTCTTTCTGAGCGATCTATAGATTTTGTTCTAACCCTCTCTATGGCTAGATTATGGGCACTGATTCTCAATTTTGTGATCGCTTGCCTGTAGTTTTGGACGCGTACTGTTGATTGAAACGCTGGTAAATCCTGGTTAGTTGGGAGTTGTTTTGTAAAAATGCAGTTTTTCGAAGGAGTTGATTTTTTGGATTGTGTACGAGTTATATACATGTAGCGTTTTTGTTTTGGCGTGTGTAGATGTACTGGTGCCACTGACTGTAGTATTATCGAGATTGAGATTGTAGTGTTTGGATAGGGCTGGAATATAGCTATACCAAGAGTCGCTTTGGATAGAGAGGGACTTGGAACACATGTAGGCATCCGAAAGAAGGGGGTTGTCAGATATAGATTCCAGTCGCTGCCAATACTTAATAATTGATGTGTTCAGATCGATTGCTAAGGAGTGTCGTCCCAGTTCTTTTTTGCTAGCCACATTTATGCTGTGTTTATTTACTTTCAAATTTAACTTGCAAAACTTGGTATGTATTTATTCGAAGTTTTCCCGGTCAATTAAATCAAAGTAATGTTGGTCATCATGTTTAAGTTTGCAGAGATATTCTGATCCCCATATCTCGCAGTTGTATAGGAGGATTGGCTTGATTAAGGTGTCAAATAATTTGTTGTATGTTATGGGAGATGGAATATTGCCACTGAAAGATTTGTGGAGTTTGAACATTGCTTTTAAAGCTTTGTTGTACAGGGCTTTGTTGTACAGGGTATCGTGTTGGCGTGAAGTTTCCTGAGGAGTTTAGGGTACAACCCAGGTAGGTGTATTCCTTGGTGAGGTTGATATCTAGACCATCTAGCTTGAAATTCCAGGGGTATTCTCTCGATCCACCCTTACATATTATCATAACTTTGTTTTTTTCTGTGTTGATTGACAGATGCCACTTATGACAATAGGAGACCAAGTGATCCAGGCTAGCCTGGAGACCTTCTGCAGATTCAGATATGATTACTAGGTCATCAGCCCATAAAAGATGATTTAGTTGTTTTGTTTGAAGTGTTACCAGTTTGCAGGTTGCTGATGGGAAGTGCAAATCATTGACAAATAGGTTGAAAATAGCTGGACTAATGTTGTCTCCTTGTTTTACTCATATGTTTGATGGGAAAAAGATTGTTCTGTTTGTGCCAACTTTCAAGCTGGTCTGGTTTGTCTGGTAGATAGATTTGATCATGTCATAGAATTTTCCGTTGACCCCATATCTGAGAAGTTTTGCTAGTATGTCTGCATGCCACACAGAGTTAAATGCCTTTTTGAGATCAACAAAACAAAGAAATAACTTTTGTTTCTTACTGGTGTACTTTTGTATTAGTGTTTTTATTATGAATAAGTTATCAGCTGTCCTACTCTCTAAAAACAGTTGTGTACCAAAAGTACACAAACTGTGTACCCTAGGTACACATCCCTGTAACTAAATTGAACATCTACAATCACTGTGTAGCTGTGATACACAATTTGTGTAGAAAAAGTACACAAATTGTGTACTCCTGATACACATTTTTTGTATATGTGCAATTTTGTACACAACGGTTCTTTCGAAAGCCAGACTGATTATCATTTATTATTTGGTTATGATCCAGATGTTCAGTAAGACGATTGTTAAGGATTGACGAAAAGAGTTTTCCTAAGCAACTAAGAATTGTGATCTCCCTGTAGTTATCTGGTATATTTCAGGGATCTTTTTGTGGATGGGGGTAATGCAGCCTTCGTTCCATTGCGTTGGATATATACCAGTATTCAGAACCGTGTTGAAGAGTTTAACTAGTGTCGGAATTATTGCATCTTTGCCATATTTTAATAATTCATTGGTAATCTGGTTTAGTCCGGATGATTTATTGGTTTTCAGTTGATTGATTGATGATTTTATTTCCTGATAAGTATCGTGTTTAACTAGATTTGCACAGAATGGAGTATCTTTTTCCAATTTGTTGATTTCCTCCAGGATTTCTGGATTGCAGAGTTCATCGTTCCAATTTTGTGTGTTCAGTTCTTTAAAATGATTATGTATTTTGCTAATGATCTCGTCCGATAACTCGAGATCTTTTTTTCTTTTCAACAATTTCATCGAGTATTTTCCAGAAAGTTTTTGGGTCGTGTTGTTCAATTTCGTCCAGTTGTTTGTATACGTCTTGTTTGTATTGTCTCTGTTGTTTCTTAATTGATCTATTCAGTTTAGATTTCATAGAAAAAAAATCTACCACGAATGTGTGGGTCTGTTGGGAATTTTGATAGGAGGTATGATAAGTGACTTAAATCGCTTTTAAGTTTTTGAGTAGATGAATCATTCTGTATTTTTCGGCATCCCGGTTTACGTTTGTAAGGACGTCCCAGTTTGGGTGGTTTTACCTTAAATGCTGCTTTGAGAAGAATTTCTCCCAGTTTCTTAGCTGCGTTGTCAATGCTCGATTGGCCAGGTGTAAAGGAGGTGTCTATAAATTGCTGAATATTGGAGGCCGAGCTTGGGTCCAAGAGTTCCAGGAGGTACCGTAGTTGTTTGGGGTCCAATCTTCTTCAGTATGTGACATTTCATGAGGGTAGTTACGATGCAGTGGACAGTGGTACTGGTTGGTCTTTGTACATTGAGATAGATAAATTTGTCGATTATTTGGTTTGAGCAAATTACATAGTCTACTACACATGTGTATTTCCCAATGTAGTCCCCAGGAGTGCGACCATTTAGTATTCGGAGCTGGGATGCAATACAGAGATCAATTAGTTTGGGTCCATTCTGATTTTTATGGTTATCTTCTGTCCTTCTGGGTTTAATGTAGTCATCAATAGGGTAGCTGGGTGGAGGGACATGCGTGTCCTGATCATTGACTATGTGATCTAGTAAGGGACCGTTTTGCGTGCCTGTCCTAGAGTTAAAATCGCCTAGCAATAGAATATTTCCTGGGGCAGAGTAGTTGGCTATTTCTTCCTCAAGATCAATGAATTGAGAATCGATATAATCCGAGTCATCATGGGGGATGTATGTTGCACACACAAAAATATCACTTGTCCAGCCAAATTTTGATCCATGGAGTTTTAGCCATAGAGATTTCTGGTATTTTGTTTTCACCGGGGTGACAGCGTCTAGGAATTTTTCTCTATATAGGAACATGATGCCACCCGATCCCCTGCCAGTTTATGCGTGTTGAGAGCGACGTTTTACTTTTACTTCGTAGCCTGGTAATTTAAATTGTTCAATGTTTTGAGAAGTTGACCAGGTTTCCTGAAGTGCTATAAAGTCAAAAAGTTTAATTTTATCAAGAACATCTTTGTTATCTAGATTTCTGTAACCTTCTATAATTCCAGGTGGCGAAAGCAAGCATATTTTGATACTTTGGAGAGCTCATTATTGAGAAGACTTAATTGAGATTATCATTCATATATCCGGTGAGGCAATGTTGTGTACTTGAGTATTTTACAATGGCACTTAAAGATGAGTGCATGTTTACCTTATGAGAGTATATACAGAGTTACATAATTGAGTAAGTGCAGGTTTGAAAGAAACTAATTGATTACACGACCAGATAACTAGTATGACGAATATAAATCATTATCACATTTCAGAGTAAATTGTAGGGTTTTGATTGGTTAATTACCATAGTGCATTAGACCCTATTGCAATTCTTCGTTAGCCACCGTTGGTATACCAATTCAGAATTCTCCTATACCAATGCTGTCAAGGACGCGCGTGCCCATATACCAACGCAGTCAAGGACGCGCATGCAACACCTGCAGACAAAGCTTGTTTCAGGGGAATTTGTCTGCGCGAGTTTGTATGGGCGAGTTCCGCCACTGGAACAAGTTGTGCGAGGCAAATTGCGTATTTGCGGATGAAGATAAGAAATAAATTATCATTCAAAGCTTTATATGCCACATAAACAGGAATATCAAAATGTCAGCTAAGTATTTCATCCAGTTTATTGTTCATCGTGGAACAGATCGAAGCTGCTAGTCCGACTCACGATGTCTTGCGTTGTTCAACGTTGAGTTATATGCCTGTTTTTCTTTCGAGTTGGTGATATATGTTAAACCTCCAGGAAAATAGCTCTTCAATGTGATAAATTCGTTATACCAGTGTCTTGCGTTGGTATGCGGGCTGATATTTCGTCTCGAAGATAAATATTTATCTTCGAGACGAAATATCAGCCTGTATACCAACGCAAGACACTGGTATAACTTATAATAACCTGTTGTGAGCCTATGACATTGAATACATATAATTAGGAGACAATATAGGATACAATGTATAAAATTATAGAATCATAGATAGCAAAGTTGTAGCCATGGTAAATGATATTATTACCATGTCAGTAATTGACACAAGGTTGACACCAAAACTGTAGTGCTTGTATACAAGATACAATAGGGGAATTAACAGTACAACCATCTTTCCGGACATTATATATTAATATCTAAACCTATAGTTAATATCACCTGCCAATGTGGACAGTTTACTGAGGTATAAAAGTTGTCTAGGTAGGTATATTGATACTTGACTGTCACATGGATTGACTGTATTTACAGTTGTCAGTGTTATACGAATCACTCTAAAATACACTACAGGATACAGCTTTCGTCACAGGATTACCGGTGATATACATGTATCACAGGTTTTCGGCACCCTCTAAAATGTGCAAGAGGGCTGGCGAGCACTGAGATGATGGTAGGATAAATTAATATTTTCACATATTGGATTTCAGTGAAGATGGCTAGTATCACATGTATTTATGTTGCGAGTTTTCGCATTCTCGAAAGAGAATTGTAGGGACTTAGCATTGGATCGATGACAGGAGATTAGAAATGATTACACATGTGGCTTCCACATGAACTTAATTATGAGGTTGGCCTAATCCCAATCGGCGGGGTTTTTGGACGAAATGTGGCACATTCTCTTATAGTGAATGTGGGCTCATTTCAGTAGAAGCCATTATTGCCATAATTTTATAATAATTCGCTAACAGGCTCGGTAGAAGAAAAAATGTGGCCACAAACGAGGCCACAAATACCTACGATACCATAGTATCAATCATGGCGATAACACAAACATTCTGAACGTCGTTCTTATTTCTTCGGAATAACTTTCTTGATTACTGTAGAACAGGACTGAAGCCTGTTGAGAAATGATTCTGGATGGAAATTTTTCACGAAAATACTTAATTTAACGAAGTTAAATAGACCTTTTATTCGTAAAGTTTGTCGGCAAACAAATCGACACTGTTTTGTGAAAACGAATCCACAAGCAAGTCGGCTTGCCCCAGTTTCTCTGCATTGATGTAAACTGCAGTTTGATTGGCCGAAGACTGTTCATTGATGACACGCCCACCTTTTTTTACAACCACAAGCACCAAGACATGCATTGCAATAAATTCCAATTTATTCAAACTTAATCTTGCTGAATATTTGGAAAACACACAAATAAAATAGCATTAACCGATTCGTCTTGAGACAGTAACACTGAATCGTGGAATAGATGTAGAATACTAATATTTCGAATTCTCTGTTACATCTAATTTCCAATTCTCAGTTATTAAGATCTACATTACCGGTACTGCTAATTTACAGTTGTATCTGTGGCTGACTTGGCAGAAGCTACTGGTGGGGAGCATTGACTGCTGTTGGATAGTAGTGACTGATTAACTTCAGCATGAAATTAAAGATATCGCACCCCTTGTTATTCCATGTAAATACAAGTTTGTCCAAATGTGCATGCAGTTGTGCCTTATTTACACCTCTCATTTGTTTGAATGGATTTTTTGCATTACCAAAAAAAAAACCTTCAATGGAGTTGGTATGCACCCCTGTCATTGGATCAAGAAAGTTGTCACTATGACACACAGCACCGTGCTTGTACCCAATTCCAAGCTTCTTCAGACACTTGTAAGAGGCCCATTCATCACTGTGTATCATGGCACCTGGCTCGAGGTATTTGATGATGTGTGAGAGGAGGGATTTTTTGGAGCGGGTATCAACCGTTATCAATACAACCTTACCATTTTCCCGCTCTAACATACCAAACACCCATGGCCCCTCTTTGTTTCCGATCGGTTATATTTTCTCTTTCGTCCCCATTTACTTTCATCAATTTCCACAACTTTACCTGGACCTCCAAGTTTGACAGGATTGTCTAGCATGTTGTACCTTGACATTAAATCTCTACAAGTTGAACCAATCATACAATGTGTTCTTGCTAACTTCTCCAACCAACATTTTCAGGGCACTTTTACCCTGTATTTCGTTACAGAACATATAGAGAATAATTATATACACTTGGAGACTGTTGGACTGGCCTTGCCAAAAACTACCATACCGTATGCTTATTTTCTTCCTACAAGAAGAACATCTAAATACATAACCATCATTGATTCTAGATTTGTCTATATGATTGGACATCCAAAGATTGCAGTCAATACAAAAATGACCACTTGTCAATTACAAGCGTCTAATCTGTCATTCATAATCAGCCGTCGTCCATTAGAGCATATTCGCGTCCATAATCCATAGACCTATTCCATACCTCTTTCTCCCTTACGAAAGTTATAGCACTATTGTTACTACTGATAACACGGGATAAGTCCAATAAATTCATTGTTCTGATGACGCCTGTTTGTTCAGTCGAAGTTCAAGTCACTCCCAGTGAGGTATTTGCAGTCAATACATGGCGTAATTCTCTAACGAGTCAATTACACTGTTTGTAAGCGGTGGTAAGTGGCATCTCCTGCACAAATCAGAGGTTTTCAGTGGTTTAGGCTGCAATTCACAAATAACTCTGAAATAAAAATTGCGAGTAAAACGATCGATTCAAACGATTTTTCAAAATAATTTCCATCCATCGTATTCTAGAATATATCACAGACAGGATAGGTCGGCATGGCTATTTGGGATGGTAAAATATATTCGATAATGCTTTATATTTCATACTTTGACGTACAGAAACAATGCTCTATTCGCCATAATTTCGTGAATCGATGATTTTTCCACTCTCGTAATGAAGCTTGGGAAATGTAGCCTCGTTTGTGGCCACATTTTTTTTGCCGAGCCTGTTAGATCGAAAATTATTACAGAAAATGCTTCTTCTGAAATGTGGCCACAATCCCTATAAGAGAATGTGGCCACATTTTGCATAAACACTATAGAACAGCGTGTCAAAAAACACCCCGCCGATTGGGATTAGGCCATGAAGGTCACCACTAGTAGAGAGAAGATGAAACCTATTGTTCCATGATGGGGTGTGTTCAGATGATCTTTGGGATTTGAGCCAGTCTGTGAACCACAAGGGAGGGATGGCCTTGTTTGAAGGTGTGTTCGACACAAAGTGTGGCGACAGCTGACTTTTCCGACTAGTGTTATATGCAGCAGATCATGGCAAGTTGGAAGAGGTTGTGCCATATCTGTAGATCTGTTCCTTGAAGTGGGCGATCAATCTTCGTAGACCTTCGTTGTTCAGATGTTTGGAGTCAAAATGCAGTGTTTCGTATTGGTTGTACAAGTGGGCACTGGATATGTAGAACACATTATGCTTGTTGCACACTTTTTCGATCAATTCCTCCATTACGAGAACATCTCTTATTTTCATCCTGGTTGGGAAAACTGTTAAATAAAAGACGTGGGAAGTTTCTCTTTTGTTGTTTCGAGGAGAGTCTGGAGGTTGGATTCAATATGCTCGATTGGGTTTCTCGAGCTCATGTCGTTGGATCCTACATGAAGGATAATATTTTGAGGTCTGCTCTTCAGGTTTGATACAAAGTTATTGGCTCCGATAATAGTCTTGTTTCGGAGTTCGATTACTGTTGCGGTATTGCGTGTGTATAATCTTGAAGGGTCAATACGATTCACATTGGAATCTCCAATGATGAAGACTGATGGATGTCGACGGTTGGAGTGGTCATCTTTGGTTGACATGTTGAGGATGAGGTGAGATGATTGAGTGGGATTTTGTAAATCTTTCTCCGGAGCTGCATAGGGATCATTTGTGTACTAGTGTTAACTGACCACATTTTTTCTTCTCGTCTGGGGGTGAATTGTATGTCTCGGGGAGCATTGACTGCTGTTGGATAGTAGTGACTGATTAACTTCAGCATGAAATTAAAGATATCGCACCCCTTGTTATTCCATGTAAATACAAGTTTGTCCAAATGTGCATGCAGTTGTGCCTTATTTACACCTCTCATTTGTTTGCCTAATTGGGATTTGAGCCAGTCTGTGAACCACAAGGGAGGGATGGCCTTGTTTGAAGGTGTGTTCGACACAAAGTGTGGCGACAGCTGACTTTTCCGACTAGTGTTATATGCAGCAGATCATGGCAAGTTGGAAGAGGTTGTGCCATATCTGTAGATCTGTTCCTTGAAGTGGGCGATCAATCTTCGTAGACCTTCGTTGTTCAGATGTTTGGAGTCAAAATGCAGTGTTTCGTATTGGCTGTACAAGTGGGCACTGGATATGTAGAACACATTATGCTTGTTGCACACGTTTTCGATCAATTCCTCCATTACGAGAACATCTCTTATTTTCATCCTGGTTGGGAAAACTGTTAAATAAAAGACGTGGGAAGTTTCTCTTTTGTTGTTTCGAGGAGAGTCTGGAGGTTGGATTCAATATGCTCGATTGGGTTTCTCGAGCTCATGTCGTTGGATCCTACATGAAGGATAATATTTTGAGGTCTGCTCTTCAGGTTTGATACAAAGTTATTGGCTCCGATAATAGTCTTGTTTCGGAGTTCGATTACTGTTGCGGTATTGCGTGTGTATAATCTTGAAGGGTCAATACGATTCACATTGGAATCTCCAATGATGAAGACTGATGGATGTCGACGGTTGGAGTGGTCATCTTTGGTTGACATGTTGAGGATGAGGTGAGATGATTGAGTGGGATTTTGTAAATCTTTCTCCGGAGCTGCATAGGGATCATTTGTGTACTAGTGTTAACTGACCACATTTTTTCTTCTCGTCTGGGGGTGAATTGTATGTCTCGGGGAGCATTGACTGCTGTTGGATAGTAGTGACTGATTAACTTCAGCATGAAATTAAAGATATCGCACCCCTTGTTATTCCATGTAAATACAAGTTTGTCCAAATGTGCATGCAGTTGTGCCTTATTTACACCTCTCATTTGTTTGCCTAATTGGGATTTGAGCCAGTCTGTGAACCACAAGGGAGGGATGGCCTTGTTTGAAGGTGTGTTCGACACAAAGTGTGGCGACAGCTGACTTTTCCGACTAGTGTTATATGCAGCAGATCATGGCAAGTTGGAAGAGGTTGTGCCATATCTGTAGATCTGTTCCTTGAAGTGGGCGATCAATCTTCGTAGACCTTCGTTGTTCAGATGTTTGGAGTCAAAATGCAGTGTTTCGTATTGGCTGTACAAGTGGGCACTGGATATGTAGAACACATTATGCTTGTTGCACACGTTTTCGATCAATTCCTCCATTACGAGAACATCTCTTATTTTCATCCTGGTTGGGAAAACTGTTAAATAAAAGACGTGGGAAGTTTCTCTTTTGTTGTTTCGAGGAGAGTCTGGAGGTTGGATTCAATATGCTCGATTGGGTTTCTCGAGCTCATGTCGTTGGATCCTACATGAAGGATAATATTTTGAGGTCTGCTCTTCAGGTTTGATACAAAGTTATTGGCTCCGATAATAGTCTTGTTTCGGAGTTCGATTACTGTTGCGGTATTGCGTGTGTATAATCTTGAAGGGTCAATACGATTCACATTGGAATCTCCAATGATGAAGACTGATGGATGTCGACGGTTGGAGTGGTCATCTTTGGTTGACATGTTGAGGATGAGGTGAGATGATTGAGTGGGATTTTGTAAATCTTTCTCCGGAGCTGCATAGGGATCATTTGTGTACTAGTGTTAACTGACCACATTTTTTCTTCTCGTCTGGGGGTGAATTGTATGTCTCGAGATCCAGCATTAACCTTGGCTTCTGTTTCCATGGTAAGGTTTTCAGTTTGAGTCGATTTGATGCACTTTATTGTGTCACACTGTGATCCAAGTGATGCCATTTCAATCAAGTTTGTTCGCGTTGAAATCTGAGTAGATAAGTAAGTCTGCGTCGCTGAGCAAGACGTTTCAACCATATTCGTTTGTGTGCAGGCTATACGTCCGGTTGGGTCTTTGAAGACACTATTGTTATATAGCGCGGGCTATCTGTAAACTGTTGACAACTGTTATTATTTTCTTGTTTGTTCGAATTAATCTTTTCTGGAGCTTCCTGGGTGGGGGTCTATAATTAAAAATTATTTTTTAGTGGTATGACAATCAAACTGTGAGACTTCACCATTTTCCTTGCGTATGTAGACGGCTTTGTATTGGATATAACACTGTCATACGGGGTCTTTCGAGGCACTGTGTTAATATATAGCGCGGGCTATTTGTGAAACTGTTGACAACTGTTAATTATTATTTTACTGTTCGTTTGTTCGTTGGAATTAATCTTTTCTTGAGCTATAATTATTTGTTAGTGCTATGGCAAACAAACTGTTAGAGAGGTCACCGAGTCTAAGACTTTTGGGGTTGAATGCCGCTAAGCCGATTGATATTTGGCGTGCCTTAAAAGAGTCTGTCGGATCAGGGCCGAAAGTCCTTGATGGATTAGCGCAGGTCACAAACGACCTCTGGATTGTGACACTAAAAAATGAGAGATGTTCTCCTCTCAAACGGTATCTTGGATTTTCAAGATCAGTGTCACTTTGAGGAGATTGCACTCACGAAAGTACTTGTCAGAGCAAAACGCCCTGTGGAGATACCACACACTGACATCAGACATATTTTTGAGAATATGGTAACGTTCATGACATTTCTCACGAGTACTTACTTTTGACAGAGATTGCAAAAATAGGAGGCTTGGTTATAATGTTCGGACTTCTTGTTCCTAAACTTATACAATGGTGTGAGTTGTGTTTGACTGGACAGTTATCTCGTTTCACGAAAATGGTATTGTTAAGTCTACTTAGAAACAAATTCATATCGACAGGGACTGAGTGAGTCATTATGATTTAACGTCGCTTTCAACACTATTTGTTTCCATTCCTTTTCACACCCGGAAACCACACGGGCAGGGTCCTACTCCTTTTTAACGCCCATTCGCATTACAGCCGCATTTTCTCTTATGAGACACTCTACTACTCTCGGTATTACGAAATCCATGAGTTTTGATATAATAGGAGGTGGGGTGATTACAACATTAATCAACCGAAAATTATTTCGACTATCCAATCAAGAGTTAACTCTAATTTGTTGATATTTACAAAAGTTGAACAGACTATCAGACAGACTTATCGTTGCTCTATAAAATATGGTGAATTTGATTTTTGGTCTAGGGTCATGCTTCATTTAACACCAGGGAGGATGAGAGCTGGCAACAGGCATTCTTAAACGTCTCAATACATCTACTAACCAACCCTACCAATGGAAACGAAGAGAAGAATGAAATAAGATTTTCTTCCAATAACCGTGAAGGCTATAATGCTTTGTTTTCAATGAACGAACTTCAGGTTTCTCTCGAGAAAGGAACGATTCTGCTGAAGGCCCTGATAATATTCATTATTGACTTTTAAAACATCTACCAGAATCTTCTCTAGAGACCCTAGTACTCATATTCAACACTCTCTAAAAAAACTTGAGCGAAATTTCACTCAAGAGTGGAAATAATTCAACCCACTTTAGTTTGAGTGATATCTTCACTCAAGATTGAGTGAAAATTAACTCAACTTGAGTGAAATTTTATCCAATGAAATTGCCGCATTTCAACGGTCAAATCATTCAAACTTTAGTTACCCATTCACTCAAGTTTGAGTGACCCATTCACTCAAGAATGAATGACTCATTCACTCAAGTTTGAGTGAAATTAACTCAACTTGAGTGAAATTTTAACCAATGAAAAAACAGCATTTCAACTGTCAACCACTCAGCCTTGAGTGAAATTTCACTCAACTTGAGTGAAAATTTACCCGACAGAATTGTAGCGTTTTAACTTCCAAACCAGGAGCTGGAGTTGGAATAGTGTTATTTTCATCCAGTCGGAGAGCTGAAAACGAGCTCAAGTGGGCACTTCTTCCTTGAACATAGACATCAGTAGGCATTACATCTGACTGCCATCCACCAATATAATAAGGAATTTTGGTGGCAGCAAAAGACCGGCTCTTAGTTTGGACTAATCAAACTCTGTGAAAAGGCGACAAAGCAGGCCTGGGGCTTGTTTCGCACAAGCAGGAGCTTCCGCAGGGTTCAAGTTACAATGAAATGAACAATAAAAATGTAGTTGTGTTCCATCAATAATTTGTTCTTTTTATTATTGGTAATTCAATCAATTTCATTGGCTTCAGCCATCTACCAATTTCTGGAACAGCCCTGAGCATAACATGATAAAAACAGTTCGACTGGACCCAAAAAACACCTGTGAATATCAGCAGTCAACAACATGGTTAGTCCTCCCCCAGGAACTGGTCGATACATGTACATCCCAAGTATAATGCCAGAGATGCTGGTCAACATTGGTGACATATAGTGTAAGATTTTATCAATGTGAAAATATTCTACATTATGAGAATATTTTAATCCAACAATACCGCTCAGACAATTGCGCCAATCAGGCGGTCATCTTCACCTAGTGACGATGACGTGTGGCAAATTTCAAAAGTATATAGCAAAATCTCGGAGTTATGCAAGTGTTTTGTTTACCATCAAGGGTCATAACTCAGGAAAAAAGTCCGATCAGATCTAAAAGATCATGTGCACATTTTTAAATGGTTATGATAATGTGTGATCAATTTCAAAAGAATCCAGTAAAACCACTTTCTTTCGACTATCATTTGGTTACAGAGAACTATAAAACCGAGATAAAAAAATGCCTTTTTTGTCCCAAAAAGTCAAGAATATATCGAACTAAGACACATTTACCACAGACGACCATGGACATATATATAGATCTGCATTAAAGAACAAATTCTCTGATTTGCATAATAGACAATGTCTTGTTCTCTGTTAAGAATTAGACTATGCACACTTTGACTGTTACAACATGTAATAATATAGAAGCACTTAAACAGCTTGTCCACTGCCAAGAAAATGTCATCTTCAAGTAGAATTGTTGTGGCATCGATGATCAGATAGTATTCCATGAGCCGTTTCTTCTCACCCAAAGCCATCAGGAATGGTGGAGTCCCAGTTCGCATTTTTTTTTCTGGATCACTGTCAATCCTGTCAAAAGTCGATCGCCCCCAATTTTGGGCACGAAATTCAATCAGTGGTTCTAATAAATTTGATCACCATCTAAAATTATGGAAATAATGAAGAAATAATTGATTTTCTACATGATTTTGAACCATTTTGTCAACTTCCTGTTCTAATAAATTTAATCACCCCCAGATTTCATGGTTGAAGTTTCACTTAATGTGATTCAATTATGTAAAGGGGTTTCTGTATGCACAGTTTTGTATCAAATCTTAATACATTGAAAACCCTGTTAAGGCTGTACCTCTGGATTTGTCGTTTGGCTGTTGTGGGCACACATCTTCCCTCACACCCACCACTTTTTCCCGCGCATCCATAGGTAGCGATTTCATGAGATTAGTGTTCTATCTTAAAGCATGTGGTTATCCACTTTGTCAAAGGGAATTAAGCTGCAACTTGATGGAAACATGAAGTTGTTCGGAGGACAAGGAAATCGAGGCTTACGATGGCCTTCACCAATATTTCAGATATTACAGCTTCATCAGAAAATGTCAACAAACCAAACACCTGATTATAAAACTTTCACACCTGCTCCAAGGAGCAAATCAACTGTGAGACGCTGGACTTTACAATAACATTCTCAAGGCTGTAGAAGGCCACCACCTCAAAAAAAATGAAGAAGGATTATAAACCAAAAAATAAGAGACATTAAACACGTAGAAGCACTTGAACAGCTTGCCGACACATCATCCCCAACTGGAATTGTTGTAGAATCGATAATGATATAGTATTCCCTGGGTCGCTTCTTCTCGCCCAAAGCCAACAGGAATGGCTGACTCCAGTTCACATTTTTGTCTTAGCGAAGTTCTCTGGATAAAGGTCAGCCTAAAAGAGAATAGGACAAAGGCCATACCAAGATTATCATATATCATACAGAGTGAAGAGTTGTACGATGGATCCATACTTAATCCAATGCTGGCTTCACATCCACTTCTGGTCCATTTTCGATAATGTATCGAGTCAGTGGACGAAGAGGAGATTTCAATTCTGTAAGTGGATACATGTAGGTAACCACAAGAAAGGTGTGAAATGGATGGATGAGGAGTGGAGATCAAGGCAACTGATTGACTACATAGTATAGTGCAAACCTTGCTACGGTAAAACAGTTTTCCCTATTCAACCATTGAATTGAACTCAATTGCCAACATTTCAAACAAATTCATTCGGTCTTTCTCATATACTCCCTCTTCAAGCGGAAAGTAACAAAGAAATCAATTTCTGGTTGTACTAAATTTGGTAAAACCCATATTTTATGTCAAGAAATGCAAAGTGATAGTGTAATGAAATTGTGATGTATAGTTTGTTTTGCCGAAATGAAGAGAATAGCAATATATCTGCTGATGAATGTGGAAAATGTTGACTGTTTCTTCTGAAGTCTGACATACCTCTTCAATAAAATGAACCAGCACCGATGAACTGTCAGATATTTTGCGTCCTCAACCACGTTTGTAGTTTCCAGCCGGTAGTAATTTATGCAAAGCCATCAGAGCAGCCAAATTGTCTGAAATAATAATTTTTAGTGAAAACATACGCTTCCACAAATTGAACAATAACTGGCGAACTTATTAACATAGAATGGAAAATTCCTTCGGAGAAATCATGACCTGGTCAAGAATGGTATGATCAGTTGATATTACATCATCCGAGAAACAATACACTCAGAGAAAACCCTAATACACAAAGTTGTATTCCCAGGGAACTCGACCACACCACTGAATTGACAAAGATTATAGGTGAAGACGACTGATGATTGCAAGTCATTCAGTTCTTTTCGTTTTCAATCATCCTATGCTAAACCGTTAACATTACTACGGAGGTTAACTCCATTGTCCACCAAACAGTCAATAAAAGGAAGGGAGACAATCCTGTCATTTTTATAGCTGTTTTGGCGCACATTTCCAGCTATTTTGTAGTGGTACATACCCATCGCCTATTTTTGGATTATAACATTCCCCTTATAAGAAGGATTTGCTTATGAGTATATGATCTCACCCACGCGCATCCTGCCCGAGATTGGAGTTGTTTGGAGATCAACACCAAAAGCAATTCAAGCTTGCACCATGCTAAAATAGTACCACACTATATGGGGTGAATATGAACTGAATCAGTCCAGTACATGTACTTTGTGAGATATCAGCCAGACAGACTGGACAAATTTTGCTATGGAGATGACCCCTGTAATAATTGGGTCGTAAGTTTGGTGTTATCTGTCACAATGGATTTCACAGGGACTCGTTACCATTGTTAATTAGTTAATTATGTTGATTTGGATAAGGGGGAGGGGGTCGTGAAGAAAAAGAGAAGGTCAGACACTCAAGTCGGTGCGGTCGCCAATCACGCTCCCAAAACTCCGGTTTTATAACCCGTTTTTTACAAATCCACTAAACTTTCATTACAAACAGAACGACAAATGGTTCTCGGGTACTTTCACAAAATTTGGCGTAGGAATGCACTCATCCGTCTGAAGAGGTCAGATCGTAAAAAGCAAAATTAAGTTATATGCATTTGTCGCTCTGTTTGAGATGAAGTTTATTCGATTGCATAATTAATCAATTAACGAGGGTAACAAGCCCCTATGGTAGAATAGACCCTGTGAAGATTCTCAATTATATTCACTTTACCATCTTCATATCCTTCTGTGGCCTTGAAAAAACTTGTTCGTCTCCTCTCCCCACTTCAAAATTTTAGGCACCTGCATGGGAAATTGCACGGTAAAGTCGCCGGCTTCTCGGTACATGAAGTCATGATTTATCTGAAAAAGTTACAATGCATTTAAAGGTTCTACCAAGCACGTAACGTACAATTTGGTATTTTCTTTTAATGAAAAATGACACCATATTGAATTTTTTAATACAATAAAACGGGTGAAAAACGTATTAAAGCCGTAACCTCTGACCCATGATCCGTCTGCTTATGATCACATGGTATGATAAATCCAACCGAATATTCCTAGCAATTCCCACTGATCAATTGAAACGTTTTATCAGAAATTTCATGGTAAAGAGCGAATAAAACATTGTAAATACGGTTCGGGGTTGTACACCACGATTTTGGCTTGGAAGTATGTGGAACTCAATGTCAGCGTGGATCATTATTTAGGTTCCATTCGAGGCTACTATATGGCCAACTTGAGCTATTGTTCTGTTGTTCCGGAACTGTTCAAATGATAAATTTCAACAAAAATCAAATATTTTGCCATGTTTTGCTCTTACTCGTAGTATAATCGAAATATGCAGGCGCATACAAAATCTACATACTGAGCAGCCCCCCCCCCCCCCTTCTAGAAGGCAAAACATCCAATCAGGCCAGCTCGTTAGACACAGTCTGTTGAACATCGAACAGTCGCATGATTTCCAGGACCTGTTTTCCGGCAGACCTGTAACAACGACTAACCGATTTTGATAAGTATGCAATGATGAGAACTTTATCTCGTTATGCAGAGATCTAAATTTGGGCGCCAATTTGTGCAAATATTTTGCGCGTGGCAGAATGTGGTACAGTTGATAAACCAGCAACATAACCATGGCGGCGTTACTTTGTCACACATTTATTTACCAACATAAAAATATACTCACCTCAAAGCGTATTTAACACATCTTCAGGAAATCTCGGCAGTAAAAACTGAACAAGCTCGGATATTCCGAGAGCTGATACCGAGGTCTGCTCTTCTCCCGCCATGATCCGATGCCCCTAAGAAATGGCACGAACAATACCGCGGCAAAGATCGACCTATTATCTGATTGGTCTTTTTTCTGGAACTTCATGACGTCATTCAAGTTTGAGCGAAATAAATTTGACCTCTCGGTTCTAGTTTCTGATTGAATAGTAAAATGAGCAACCGACGACGTGATCGAATAGTTCAATCAAACTTGAGTGAAACGTGCATTCACTCACACGTTTCACTCAAGTGAAGAACGAAAATTTCACTCAAGTTTTCTAAGAGAGCAGACTTGGGTGACAAAAGACTTTCCACCATAATGTCATAATGCCATTATTATACCATTCCCAAAACCTGGCCTTAACCATACAGACCCGGAAACGCACGATAAATGATCGCCTTGTTTTTTACCTTGAAACTGAAAAGAAACTCACTGATATGCAATTCTGGTTTCCATAAAATAGAAGTACCATCGACCATTTAGTTAGATTAGATTCCTATGTCAAGAACGCTTTCGCAAAGAATGAACATGTGGTTTCAAATGTTTTGGATTTAGACAAAACCCTATGATACTACTTGGAAATACGGGATTTTAAAAGACCTTCACACTATGGGATTAATGGGCCGTTTACCCATTTTATTTCCAACTTTCTGAATGGTAGACAATTTCAAGTTCGGTTGGGTACAATCATGTAGACCTGATCATTTCGATCAAGCACAAGGTAGTCGACTGCATAGATTTTAAGAGCGTTAGAGATTGTTTTTATCGAACGACTACTTTGGAAGATCTGTTTGGTCGGGTGAGAGAGGACTGTGTCTTGGGTTATTTGAGAAAAATCGGCTTGTTCCATAATTGTTAATGTGTGTATGTTTTAATGTATTGGATTACTAAGTTATTGGCTTGAGTACTTAGAATTTTGTTTGATCGTCGCTATAAAGCTGAATTATTGCTGGACGCGACGTTAAACCTTAATTCTCTTTCTCTTTCTCACTCTTTGTCTGCTACTCTGTTTAGTATCAAGATCAACAGCTTAGCTGCAGTTTTGCATAAATCAATTGATGGATCACAGTTTGTAGATGATTTCGACATACCGTGTGGTGGAAAAAGTACCGGTATACATAATATTGAGAGAACATAACAACTGTGTCTAAATAGAATCTAGTTCTCCATAGCAAAGACAAATTGTAGACAATTTGTAGCAAAGACAACTTTGTACTTTTTTTTCCAGTACTTATTAGATGGAACTGATAAAGGTAATAAAAGAAGTCAACTTCTTAGGAATATTGTTTGGTCAACGCCTAACGTTCTCACTGCATATAAGATGCTTGAAATATGTGCACAAAGCTAAGTGTTGAAGGTAGTTGCCAACTATAAGTGGGAAGATCATCAAACATTGAATATCATGTTGTTCAAATGAACAGACACAATCCCAGCGTGACTGAGATACACTATGGAAAATGACTTTGAAATTTATTTGGATAATGGTCAGTGGAGAAAATAATGGGCAGTAATTAGGATTTCATGTATAGAACATCTTCACGTCTTGCGGAGATAACTGAAAACTGTTGATCGCTTCTCTGTACGAGAGATCACAGGTCATCAGTTTTTTTTATTATTATTATTATATTAGTTCATATACCTTTGGAATTGGTGCTAACGGTCATGCGGAACAGGTCCTCCGATTATTGACACGGAAATTCTTTTGAGGAATACTGC
This sequence comes from Hanleya hanleyi, assembly GCA_036873755.1. Classification (NCBI taxonomy): domain Eukaryota; kingdom Metazoa; phylum Mollusca; class Polyplacophora; order Lepidopleurida; family Hanleyidae; genus Hanleya; species Hanleya hanleyi. Next base: position 31,215 of record JAVTVY010028947.1, on the reverse strand, counting down.
TAAATATTGAATGTCGGATATGACACTTGCTTTTATTGAGCATATAGAATACATTCGCTGGATGCCTGAAGTCAATTGTACAATGATCTCAGAATAAAGCTTGCTTGCACGTAAGCTCAACAACACCAGATAGTTGCATCAGTGTCTTAATATCAGCGCTGTGAAGTACCTGTCACCATCATCGGCATCAATAGGAAATAAATTATGAAAATTTGATAGTTTTGTTTTCGCTGAAAGACAACAATAGATAAGCTCCCGAAACACAGACTTGAAGTAAAGTCAAGCTCAAAATAAACATAAAAACGTCTTTATATATCCCTGAAGCTACAAATGGTACAGTCGCAACTTGCAGCAAAATATTTAATTTATTGTTACGCAATATACAGATGTGTGCACCTGCATACAGTCGCACTTAAGGTAGCATTTGCCGGATCCAGAGTTAAGGATGCCTTTCAAATATCTTCACAGAAGTTAGCAGAATTCGGTTTAACAAGACCATTGTCAGTGTGACGCTCGAGATCGTATTCCGGAGTCAACCTATGAAGGGGGGAGTTTGGTATGATGTCACCCTCAATGTTACCTCACTCATATGGTGAGAGCTATTTTAGAGTTGAATGGAGCCAGAGTGCCCGGAGATAACCACCGCCAGTCGGCAAGTAACTGGCAAACTTTCACACATGCACCAGCTGGGCTCGAGCCCGTGCCGTTCTAGCGGTGTGAGGCTAGCGATCACCAGCGAAACGCCTTAGATAACCCGGCCTACCTAATGTCGATCTAGGGATAGTTTATTTGAAGATTGTCACATGAGTGGCTATTACTCTACAAGTAATCAAAGTTGTTACATTATATATATGTTACATCGTTGAAGCCTAAATTGTAACAATTCAGCGCAAATAACGTGTTTCGTCCTGTAGAAATAGCGTTGTTCCATAATGTAAATTTTCGCAGTACTTTGGTGGCTCTTTCGTGTGAAAAGTGTATTACGAACATATTTTTTTTCAGGACAGCGCATACCCAGCCACCTTCACCGTCTTCTCTGTTTTAATTGATCATTTTGAAGAGTTACCTATTTTATTGCGTACTGTATACAAACATGCTCGTGTCATTTCAACTGAGGGACAACGCGCTTTGTTTTAAATCATTCGTCGCTAGGGGTAGGTACAATTACAAGCGTCTAGTCCGTCATTCATAATCCAGCCGTCGTCCATTAGAGAATATCCGCGGCCATAGGTTTTTAATGCCAAAACGACGACCTGCGACAGTTCACTCCTAGTTGGGATATCTATATAATTTAATGAAAATAAAAGTCGCCTTTAAGGGAAATTCTCACTATTACTTAAAATGTTATATGCTAAGGAATATCAAGTTAGTTTCGTAACCCACCATGTCACGTCATAATAACAATAACGCTCTGTGTATCGACTGTATAGATTTTTAGATTGTGAGAGATTCTTTTTATCTCCTTGTTATTGTCTTGATTTTGTTGAAATGCTTGGAATTTTGTTTGATTGTCGCTATATAGCTGAAATATTGTTGAACGCGACGTTAATCCTTAATTCTCTCTCTCTCTCTCTCTCTCTCTCTGTTGGTGGTTGTAGTCACCCGTACTATACTGAGCAAAAATCATATAGGACGACGATGTCACTAACTCCATCTTCTGTATGGTTAGGACCAACTGTCGAATATAGAATGGCCAGGGAAACAGGAACTAAATCAATATGAAAACGAAGAAAAAATACCAAATTAGACACGTTGAGCTAGAATTCGATAAGACTAATTTCATAATGCATTTTACGTTGTGTGTGTGTTTTAATGTGTTGCATTACTAAATTATTAACTTGATGAATATTATATGACTAGATTTGATCAACAAATTCTTACGATCTTTGAAAGAAATCGGTTTGTTGTATAAGTTTTAATGTATGTGCATGTCTTTTGGTGTGTTGTGTTGATTACGTCTGGATTGCTAGGTTGTTGAATTGGTTTTATTAGAACACTTAGAATTTTGTTTGATCATCGCGATATACCTGAAATATTGCTGAACGCGACATTAAACCTTAATTCTCTCTCTGTTATTGCTGAACGCGACATTATACCTTAATTCTCTCTCTGTTAGTGCACACCCAAGTTTCCCTCCTCCCTTGGTTCTCAACATCCAGCCAACAGCCAACTTTAAATGACAAGGACAAACGTGCTACAAGAAATTGTTCTTGAATATTTATGAATTATCGCTGCAATATATCACAAAACTGCGTTCGAACCACTCAAATCCTGCATATAACTGTGTTTTCAACACTGAGTACGCAGAATTATATTCGCTAAAACCCTCGATTATTCCACCTCTTGGAATCCGTATGAAACCACACCTTGTAGCAGCTGGTATTAAAGTTAGTCAGATTTTACCTAACGAGCTCTTGCCAACTCCAACATGGCAGTAAGCCACACCAAAAGTAGATATTTCACTGACTAAATATAAAAAGGCAGACACGAGCCAGCTCGTGTATACTCAGGAATTCGGTCTACTGAGAGAGAAATACAGTTCACATCAGGCTATTTATACAGATGGTTCTAAAGATGGTGAGAGAGTAGCATGTGCTACTATCTTTAGTCCCAAAACTAAAACGTATCGACTGCCAGGTAAAAGTTCCATATTTACTGCAGAAGCAAAAACTCTATTATCTGCTTTAGAAGGTATTGGATCCACTAGAAGGAAAAAATATGCCATATTCTCAGATTCACTGTCATGCCTTAAAGCAATTAAAAATGGAAATTCCACTCATCCCACCATCTTGGAAATTCTACAATTATATGACACCAGATTTGAGCAGCAGATATGGTGTTTTGTTGGGTGCCTAGTCACGTTGAAATCAAAGGCAACACTGAAGCTGATAGACTAGCTAAGGTAGCTTTAGATGGAGAAGTTGACCCTGTTGGTCTCCCATACAGCGATTTCAGACCATCTATCTGCGCATATGTAAGAAGGCTGTTTCAATCGCTATGGGATACTATGGATTATAACAAACTTCACGAGTTCAAAAAAACGGTTGGTTATATTCACCTGAACAGTCATAAACGCTTCGACCAGGCCATGATTAGACGATGTAGGATCGTCACACACGATTAACTCATGAATATTTACTAAAACAGGAGCCGATTCCAAGGTGTATACCTTGCCATGAAGATCTGACGGTGAAACATATTCTCCTGGACTGCATAGATTTTAAAACTGTAAGAGATACTTTTTATCGAGCAGATACGCTGGAAGATCTTTTTAGCAGAGTGAAAGAAGATTGTATTTTAGGTTATTTGGTTATTTGCTGGATTGTTGCGTTGTTTTTGTTGAAATACGTAGAATTTCTTTTTATTGTCGCTGTATAGCTGAAATATTGCTGAACTCGGCGTTAATAATTAATACTTTCTGTTGGTCGTTTTAGGGATCCGGTTGGCGCTGTACTGAGCAAATCATATGGGACAACGATGTCACTAACTTCGCCTTCTGTATGGTTAGGATCAACTGTCAAATATAGAATGTTCACGGAAATAGAAACTAAATCAATATATGACGAAGTAAAATGACCAAATTAGATAAGTTGAGATAGAATTCGATATGACAAATACATACATGCATTTTACGTTGTGCGTAAGTTTTAATGTGTTGGATAACTATTTTATTAACTTGAATACTTAGAATTTTGTCTGATCGTCTCTCTATAACTGAAATGTTGCTGAACGCGACGTTAAACCTTAATTCTCTCTCTCTCTTTCTCTCTCTATCCTACATTTCAATTGATATGGAATTGGTAACAGATCTTCAAAACTGAGTTAATACCAACAATGGTTATCTGATAAATTAGGCACATAAAACAATTTAGTTTTGTCGCTCACGGAAAGTTCACATGCAGCTGTATATATTTAAAGGTTGAAAGCGAGTCTTTTTATCAAGCAGCTATACTTTGGATCTGTTCAGTCGGGTAAATGAAGATGATTTTAGGTTATTTGAGAGAAATCGGTTTGTTGTAAAAGTTTTAATCTATGTACATGTTTTGGTGTGTTGCGTTGATTACTTCTGGATTGCTGCGTTATTGCCTTGTTTTTCTTGAAATACTTATCGTCGCTATACAGCAATATTTCTTAGCGCGACGTTAAACCCTAATTCACTCTCTCTCGCATGCAGAAATGTCGCATAAGTTTTAATGTATGTGTTTTGGTGCGTCGTGTTCATTACTTCGGGATTGCTGGGATATTGACTCGTTATTGTTGGAATACATAGAATTTTGTTTCATCGTCGCTACATAGCAATTTTGCTGAATCCGACGTTAACCCATATTTCACTCTCTTTGTCGCATGCAGAAATGTCGCGTGTTGAAATGTTGTGGACTCCGTGGGAAAGGGGGCGGGGGGGATAGGTATACATGTTAGTGCACAGCACATGTCTCCAAAATATCTGATCTCTGCACATTTGAAATGACACCTTCCACAGAAGTCACACTACACCCACGGTTGATTGATGACGGACCTGGTGCAGCCTGGGAAGTACCGCGCTGTGATGGCGATTTCTTCCTCCAACGCAATAATGCGCTTTCAACATATTTTTTTCATCAGGTTTACATGTTCTTGGTTCGGCATGCTTGGATTCACCCCGTTGATCGCAAAGGCATTCTGCAAGAAAGGGAAGCAACGATGGATCTAATTATAGACTAGATGTGATCAAAAAAGGGAAACAGCCCACGGTGTATTCAATGCCACGAAAAACTCTGATTGACTGTATAGATTTTTAGATTGTGAGAGATTGTTTTTATCTCCTTGTTATTGCCTTGTTTTTGTTGAAATACTTAGAACTTTGTTTGATTGAGGCTATATAGTCGAAATATTGTTCTTGGTTCAACATGCTTGGATCCACCGCGTTGATGATCGCAAAGGCATTCTGCAAGAAAGGGAAGCAGCGAAGAATCTAATTATACAATCAAAACGCTCTGATCAGAAAAGGGAACCAGTCCCAACGTGTATTCGATGCCGCAAAGAACTCAGTGAAACATCTTCTGATCGACTGTACATATTTAAAGATTCTAAGGGATTCTTTTGATCGAGCAGCTACTTTAGAAGATCTTTTTAGTCGGATAAAAGAAGACTATTTTAGTTCATTCGGGAGAAATAGGTGTTCTTTTGATTATTCTGGATTGCTGGATTGTTGTCTTGCTTTTATTGAAAAAATTAGAATTGTGTTTGATTGCCGCTGTATACCTGAAACGCGACGTTAATACTTAATGCTCTCTCTTTCTCTCTCTCCCTGTTGGTGATTTTAGGATTCCGGTTGGCGCTGGACTGAGCCGGTCATAGGACAGTGATGTCACTAACTCCGCCTTCTGCATGGTTAAGAACAACTGTCAAATATGGAATAGTAAAGGAAATACACACTAAATCAATATGACAACGAAGTAAAATGGCTAAATCAGACAAGCTGAGCTAGAATTCGATAAGACATACACATATGCAGTTTACGTTGTGTATGTTTTAATGTGTTGGATTACTAAGTTGTTAACTCGAATACTTAGAATTTTGTTTGATCGTCGCTAAAATTCTGAAATATTGCTGATCACGACGTTAAACCTCAATTCTCTCTCCTGTGATTGTTTAGACCTGAAAGATGTGAAAACATCTGTTACAGATTGTGGAAATGAATTGAAATTATAAACCGAACTCGGCATGATCATATATATGAACACCCGCACTCAGTATGATCATAATATGTACATCATACATATTTAGTGTCACATTCAAATTACTTGATAAGTTCTTTTAAGTCGGGTAAACGAAGACTGTATTTAAGGTTGTTTTAGAAAAATCTAAGTTGTTAACTTGAATACTTAGGATTCTGTTTGATTGTCGCTTTTCATTTCAAAGATTGCTGAACGCGACATTAAGCCTCAATTCTCTCAGTCTGGAATTTGCAAACAGATCTTCAAAACTGACTTGATGCCACAAAATTGATCTGATAAATTATGTACATAAAAAACAATTTAGTTTTGTCGCTCACGGAAAGTTCACATGCAACTGTGTAGATTTAAGGGTTGAAAGCAAGCAGCTACTTTATATCTGTTCAGTCGGGTAAATGAAGACTATTTTAGGTTATTTGAGAGAAATCGGTTTGTTGTAAAAGTTTTAAGGTATGTACATATTTTTGGTGTGTTGTCTTGATTACTATTGGGTTGCTCGGTTATTCACTTGTTTTTGTTGGAATACCTAGAATATTGATTGATCGTCGATATACAGCAATATTGCTGAACGCGACGTTAAACCTTAATTCATTCATTCTTTCTCCCGTGCAGAAATGTCGCGTGTTGAAATGTTGTGGACTTTGTGGGGTTGGGGGGTATGTATACATTGTAGTGCATACAGCACATACGGTGTCCAAAATGTCTGATCTCTGCACAATTGAAATGGCACCATGTTCCACATATGTCACACTGCACCCACGGTCGATTGATGCCAGGTTTGGTGCAGCCTAGGAAGTAGCGCGTTGTGCACTGTGACGGCGGTTTTTTCGTGCAATGTGAACCCGCACTAACTCATATTGGTTACGATCACATTTGGCCTCCTCCAAATATGGAGCCCCAGTGTTTTCCGATAGTCTCTTCACATGACACTCAATCGATATGCAATCAATATTGGCTGCCATTTTGACTGAAATCACAGAACCGCTGAAACTGAAAAATAGATACTGGCCGAATAACGCGCATTCAACACATTATTTCATCAGGTTTGCATGTTCTTACTTCAACATACTTGGATCCACTCCGTGGATTATCGCAAAGGCATTCTGCAAGAAAGGGGAACAACGATGGGGCTAATTAAAGACTCGAAACGCTCTGATCAGAAAAAAAAAGATCCAGTCCCAAAGTGTATGCCATGCCGCGAAGAACTCGTTGAAACTTATTCTGGTCGACTGTATAGATTTTTAGAATGTGAGGGATTCTTTTTATCTCCTTGTTATTGCCTTGTTTTTGTTGAAATGCTTGGAATTTTGTTTGATTGTCGCTGTATAGCTGAAATAACGCTGAACGCGACGTTAATCCTTAATTCTCTCTATCTCTCGGTGGTTTTAGGAATCCGTTTGGCGCCGAACTGTAGCTTAGGTCGATGAAGTCACTAACTCGGCCTAATTCCGCTTAACCCAGGGCTAGGGGCCGTATGAGCCCATCAAGATCCTCATGGTACTCACAATCAAAGCGTGGCTGAGGTACATCATTTTTAGATGACGACTCTATAACGAATATTATGGATTAAGAATACTGATCAGCGATACGGATTTGATATTTTGGAACATCATGATGTCTTGCCGGCATCATTGAAAATTGTTGACCGCTCCTCTCTTTCAGGAAACAATCCTATGTTTATGTATACTTTTGTCTTTTTGAATTTGGTGCTAATACTGTTATATGGAAATGGAATAGGTCTTTGGATTATGGACGCGGATATTCTCTAATGGACGACGGCTGGATTATGAATGACGGGACTAGACGCTTGTAATTCTGTATGGATGGTTAGGATCAACTATCGAATATAGAATGGTCAAGGAAATAGAAACTAAATCAATATGACAACGAAGCAAAAAGACCAAATTATAGACAAGTTGAGCTAGAATTCGATAAGACAATTACATATATGCATTTTACGTTGTGTGTATCTTTTAATGTGTTGAATTACTGAGTTATCAGCTTGAATACTTAGAATTTTGTTTGATCGTCACAATATAAGTGAAATATTGCTGAACGCGACTTCAAACCCTAATTCTCTCTCCTACATTTCAACTGATATGGAATTTCCTAACAAATCTTCGAAACTGGATACCAACAAAAAAACAATTTAGTTTTGTCGCTTACGGAAAGTTCGCATGCAGCTGTATGAATTTGAAGATTGAAAGCGAGTCTTTTTATCAAGCAGCTACTTTGGATCTGTTTAGTCTAGTAAATGAAGATTGTATTTTAGGTTATTTGAGAGCAATCGGTTTGTTGTAGAAGTTTTAGCAGGTCTTAGTGTGTGTACATGTTTTTGGTGTGTTTTGTTGATTATTTTCGGATTGCTGGGTCGTTGCCTTGTTCTTGTTGAAATAATCTTCGCCGCTATATAGCAATATTGCTGAACACACTCGCATGCAGAAATGTCGCGTAAATTTTAATGTATGTGCATGTCTTTTGGTGCGTTGTGTTCATTACTTCGGGATTGCCGGGTAGTTGGCTAGTTTTGTTGCTTACGTAAAGGTCGCATGCAGCTGAATAAATTTTAAGATTGTAAGAGTCTTTGTAACAAGCAGCTACTTTAGATCTGTTTAGTCTGGTAAATAGAGACTGTATTTTAGGTTATTTGAAAGAAATCGGTTTGTTGATGAAGTTTAAATGTATGTACATGTTTTTGGTGTGTTGTGTTTTGCTGGGTTATTGCCTTGCTTTTGTTGAAGTAATTATTGTCGCTCTTATTTCACTCTTTCACTCATGCAGAAATGTCGCGTGTTGAAATGTTGTGGACTTCGTCGACTGCATAGATTTTCTGATTGAAGAGATTCTTTTTATCGAGCGACTACTTTTGGAAGATATTTTTAGTCGGGTTAGGGAGGACTATCTTGGGTTATTTGAGAGAGATCGGTTTGTTGCATAAGTTTTAATGTGCTGGATTACTAAGTTATTGGCTTGAGTACTTAGATATGTACAAATTTTTGTTGTGTTGTGTTGATTACGTCTGGGTTGCTGGTTTATTGACTTGCTTTTGTTGGAATACCTAGAATATTGATTGATCGTCGCAAAATAGCAATATTGCTGAACGCGACGTTAAACCTTAATTCACTCTCTCTCTCGTGCAGAAATGTCGCGTGTTGAAATGTTGTGGACTTCGTGGGGAAAGGACGGGGGTATGTATACATTGTAGTGCATACAGCACATAAGGTCTCCAAAATGTCTGATCTCTGCACATTTGAAATGACATCATGTTCCACAGATGCCACACTGCACCACGGTCGATTGATGCCGGGCCTGGTGCAGCCTGGGAAATCGCGCGTTGTGCACTGTGATGGCGTTTTTTTTGTACAATGTGAACCCGCATTAACCCGTATTGGTTACGGTCACATTTGGCCCCCTCCAAATATGACTGCCGAACCCCCGTTCTGGGGCCCCAGTGTTTTCCGAGTCTCTTCACATTACACGCAATCGATATCCAATCACTATTGGCTGCCATTTTGACTGGAATCACAGAACCGCAGAAACAGAAAAATACATACTGACTGCATAACGCGCATTCAACATATTTTTTCATCGGGTTTGCATGTTCTTAGGTCAACATACTTGGCCCCACGCCGTTGATAAGTTTTTTCTAGTGGTTTCTTCACATTACACTCAATCGATATCCAATCAATATTGCCTGCCATTTTGACTGAAATCAGAGAACCGCAGAAACTGAAAAATGCATACTGTCTGAATAATGCGCATTGGACAATTTTTTCATCTGGTTTGCATGTTCCTGGTGCAACATGTATTCACCCCGTTGATGATCGCAAAGGCATTCTGTAAGAAAGGGGAGCAGTGTTGGATCTTACTATAGACACAAAACACTCTGATCATAAAAGGGAACCAGTCCCAATGTGTACGCCATGCAACGAAGAACTCAGTGAAGCTTATTCTGATCGACTGTATAGATTTTTAGATTGTGAGAGATTCTTTTTATCACCTTGTTATTGTCTTGATTTTGTTGAAATGCTTGGAATTTTGTTTGATTGTCGCTATATAGCTGAAATATTGTTGAACGCGACGTTAATCCTTAATTCTCTCTCTCTCTCTCTCTCTCTGTCTGTTGGTGGTTGTAGTCACCCGTACTATACTGAGCAAAAATCATATAGGACGACGATGTCACTAACTCCATCTTCTGTATGGTTAGGACCAACTGTCGAATATAGAATGGCCAGGGAAACAGGAACTAAATCAATATGAAAACGAAGAAAAAATACCAAATTAGACACGTTGAGCTAGAAGATAAGACTAATTTCATAATGCATTTTACGTTGTGTGTGTGTTTTAATGTGTTGCATTACTAAATTATTAACTTGATGAATATTATATGACTAGATTTGATCAACAAATTCTTACGATCTTTGAAAGAAATCGGTTGTATAAGTTTTAATGTATGTGCATGTCTTTTGGTGTGTTGTGTTGATTACGTCTGGATTGCTAGGTTGTTGAATTGGTTTTATTAGAACACTTAGAATTTTGTTTGATCATCGCGATATACCTGAAATATTGCTGAACGTGACATTAAACCTTAATTCTCTCTCTGTTATTGCTGAACGCGACATTAGACCTTAATTCTCTCTCTGTTAGTGCACACCCAAGTTTCCCTCCTCCCTTGGTTCTCAACATCCAGCCAACAGCCAACTTTAAATGACAAGGACAAACGTGCTACAAGAAATTGTTCTTGAATATTTATGAATTATCGCTGCAATATATCACAAAATTGCGTTCGAACCACTCAAATCCTGCATATAACTGTGTTTTCAACCCTGAGTACGCAGATTTATATTCGCTAAAACCCTCGATTATTCCACCTCTTGGAATCCGTATGAAACCACACCTTGCAGCAGCTGGTATTAAAGTTAGTCAGATTTTACCTAACGAGCTCTTGCCAACTCCAACATGGCAGTAAGCCACACCGGAAGTAGATATTTCACTGACTAAATATAAAAAGGCAGACACGAGCCAGCTCGTGTATACTCAGGAATCCGGTCTACTGAGAGAGAAATACAGTTCACATCAGGCTATTTATACAGATGGCTCTAAAGATGGTGGAGAGTAGCATGTGCTACTATCTTTAGTCCCAAAACTAAAACGTATCGACTGCCAGGTAAAAGTTCCATATTTACTGCAGAAGCAAAAACTCTATTATCTGCTTTAGAAGGCATTGGATCCACTAGAAGGAAAAAATATGTCATATTCTCAGATTCACTGTCATGCCTTAAAGCAATTAAAAATGGAAATTCCACTCATCCCACCATCTTGGAAATTCTACAATTATATGACACTAGATTTGAGCAACAGATATTGTGTTTTGTTGGGTGCCTAGTCACGTTGAAATCAAAGGCAACACTGAAGCTGATAGACTAGCTAAGGCAGCTTTAGATGGAGAAGTTGACCCTGTTGGTCTCCCATACAGCGATTTCATACCATCTATCTGCGCATATGTAAGAAGGCTGTTTCAATCGCTATGGGATACTATGGATAATAACAAACTTCACGAGTTCAAAAAAACGGTTGGTTATACTCACCTGAACAGTCATAAACGTTTCGACCAGGCCACGATTAGACGATGTAGGATCGTCACACACGATTAACTCATGAATATTTACTAAAACAGGAGCCGATTCCAAGGTGTATACCTTGCCATGAAGATCTGACGGTGAAACATATTCTCCTGGACTGCATAGATTTTAAAACTGTAAGAGATACTTTTTATCGAGCAGATACGCTGGAAGATCTTTTAGCAGAGTGAAAGAAGATTGTATTTTAGGTTATTCGAGAGAGATTGGTTTGTTGTACAAGTTTTAATGTTTGTACCTGTTTTAACGCATTAGTTTACCGAGTTTTTGAATTGATTACTTAGAATTTTGTTTGATCGTCGCTATATAGTTGAAATATTGCTGAATGCGACGTTAAAACCTAATTCTCTCTCTCTCTCTCCTTGAATATTTATGTACATAGAAATTCAAAGAGAATTAAATTTAACGTCGCGTTCATACATATATCGGCTATATTGCGATGGAAGATTGAAAAGTTATGCAAAGAACATATTATTCTAAGTGGCGTGCTTTTGGAACTACGTTTACAATTTATATTTGCCTGGCCGATGGAATTTCATAGATACTTTTTCTCGTCATGGGATATCATTCACTTATACAGTACTTGATTGCTCCATTTAATTACGGGATTCTCATTCCCTTTTTGGAAATTTTGAAGAAGATTTAGCCAACAATCGATGTTTATTATACTTGGTGTTGTGTTGTGTTGTGTGGATATGGATTACCCGTTATACACGGGACATTATTGGTGGCAAGCGTCAAATCAGACATTCAATATTCAGCCGTCTTCCATAAAAGAACTACCGCGTCAATTATCGAAAAACCTATTTCGTATGACAGCACCAACTTTATGTGAGCGTGAATAAAACTAATAACAACACATCTCCAAATCGTTTCCAGAGAATGTATCTCATTCACGCTTTGATTGTGCGTGTTCACTTGAACACTATGTAGATGGAAATCACATTATATTCAAACGGCCACTCACTATTCACTATGACTGTGTCATGTAACTCCAGCAGCTTCCAAAAAGTGGAAATTATATGTCAGAAAACATGTCAGTGTACAGCACATGAGGTCTTCAAAATTTCTGATCTCTGCACATTTGAAATTACACCATCTTCCACAGATGTCACACTGCCCCCATGGTTGATTGATGCTGGGCCTGTTGCAGCCTGGGAAGTTGTGCGATGTGACGGCGGTTTCTTCGTACAACGCAATATTGTGCGTTCCACATATTTTTTTTATCAGATTTGCATGTTGTTGGTTCTACATGCTTGGATCCACCCCGTTGATGATCACAAAGGCATTCTGCAAGAAAGGAAAGCAGCGATTGATCTAATTATAGACTCAACTCTCTGATCAGAAAAGGGAATCGGTCCCAAGGTGTATTCGATGCCGCGAGCAACTCACAGTGAAAGATCTTCTGATCGACTGTATAGATTTAAAGATTGAAAGGGATCCTTTTTATCGAGCAGCTACTTTAGAAGATCTTTTTAGTCGGATAAAAGAAGGCTGTATTTTAATTTAATCGAGAGAAATAGGTGTGTTGTGTTGATTACTTCTGCATTGCTGGATTGTTGCGTTGTTTTTGTTGAAATACGTAGAATTTCTTTTTATTGTCGCTGTATAGCTGAAATATTGCTGAACTCGGCGTTAATAATTAATACTTTCTGTTGGTCGTTTTAGGGATCCGGTTGGCGCTGTACTGAGCAAATCATATGGGACAACGATGTCACTAACTTCGCCTTCTGTATGGTTAGGATCAACTGTCGAATATAGAATATTTAAGGAAATAGAAACTAAATCAATATATGACGAAGTAAAATGACCAAATTAGATAAGTTGAGATAGAATTCGACATGACAAATACATACATGCATTTTACGTTGTGCGTAAGTTTTAATGTGTTGGATAACTATTTTATTAACTTGAATACTTAGAATTCTGTCTGATCGTCTCTCTATAACTGAAATGTTGCTGAACGCGACGTCAAACCTTAATTCTCTCTTTCTCTTTCTCTCTCTATCCTACATTTCAATTGATATGGAATTTGCTAACAGATCTTCAAAACTGAGTTAATACCAACAATGGTTATCTGATAAATTAGGCACATAAAACAATTTAGGTTTGTCGCTCACGGAAAGTTCACATGCAGCTGTATATATTTAAAGGTTGAAAGCGAGTCTTTTTATCAAGCAGCTATACTTTGGATCTGTTGTAAAAGTTTTAATGTATGTACATGTTTTTGGTGTGTTGCGTTGATTACTTCTGGATTGCTGCGTTATTGCCTTGTTTTTCTTGAAATACTTATCGTCGCTATACAGCAATATTTCTTAACGCGACGTTAAACCTTAATTCACTCTCTCTCGCATGCAGAAATGTCGCAGAAGTTTTAATGTATGTGTTTTGGTGCGTCGTGTTCATTACTTTGGGATTGCTGGGATATTGACTCGTTTTTGTTGGAATACATAGAATTTTGTTTGATCGTCGCTACATAGCAATTTTGCTGAATCCGACGTTAACCCATATTTCACTCTCTTTGTCGCATGCAGAAATGTCGCGTGCTGAAATGTTGTGGACTCCGTGGGAAAGGGGGCGGGGGGATAGGTATACATGTTAGTGCACAGCACATGTCTCCAAAATATCTGATCTCTGCACATTTGAAATGACACCTTCCACAGAAGTCACACTACACCCACGGTTGATTGATGACGGGCCTGGTGCAGCCTGGGAAGTACCGCGCTGTGATGGCGATTTCTTCCTCCAACGCAATAATTCGCTTTCAACATATTTTTTCATCAGGTTTACATGTTCTTGGTTCAGCATGCTTGGATTCACTCCGTTGATCGCAAAGGCATTTTGCAAGAAAGGGAAGCAACGATGGATCTAATTATAGACTCGAGGTGATCAAAAAAGGGAACCAGCCCACGGTGTATTCAATGCCACGAAAAAGTCGCAGTGAAACATTCTGATCGACTGTATAGATTTTTAGATTGTGGGAGATTGTTTTTATCTCCTTGTTATTGCCTTGTTTTTGTTGAAATACTTAGAACTTTGTTTGACTGAGGCTATATAGTCGAAATATTGTTCTTGGTTCAACATGCTTGGATCCACCGCGTTGATGATCGCAAAGGCATTCTGCAAGAAAGGGAAGCAGCGAAGGATCTAAATATACAATCAAAACGCTCTGATCAGAAAAGGGAACCAGTCCCAACGTGTATTCGATGCCGCAAAGAACTCAGTGAAACATCTTCTGATCGACTGTATATATTTAAAGATTCTAAGGGATTCTTTTGATCGAGCAGCTACTTTAGAAGATCTTTTTAGTCGGATAAAAGAAGACTATTTTAGTTCATTCGGGAGAAATAGGTGTTCTTTTGATTATTCTGGATTGCTGGATTGTTGTCTTGCTTTTATTGAAAAAATTAGAATTTTGTTTGATTGCCGCTGTATAGCTGAAACGCGACGTTAATACTTAATGCTCTCTCTTTCTCTCTTTCCCTGTTGGTGATTTTAGGATTCCGGTTGGCGCTGGACTGAGCCGGTCATAGGACGGTGATGTCACTAACTCCGCCTTCTGCATGGTTAAGAACAACTGTCAAATATGGAATAGTAAAGAAAATACACACTAAACCAATATGACAACGAAGTAAAATGGCTAAATCAGACAAGCTGAGCTAGAATTCGATAAGACATACACATATGCAGTTTACGTTGTGTATGTTTTAATGTGTTGGATTACTAAGTTGTTAACTTGAATACTTAGAACTTTGTTTGATCGTCGCTAAAATGCTGAAATATTGCTGATCACGACGTTAAACCTCAATTCTCTCTCCTATGATTGTTTAGACCTGAAAGATGTGAAAACATCTGTTACAGATTGTGGAAATGAATTGAAATTATAAACCGAACTCAGCATGATCATATATATGAACACCCGCACTCAGTATGATCATAATATGTACATCATACATATTTAGTGTCACATTCAAATTACTTGATAAGTTCTTTTAAGTCGGGTAAACGAAGACTGTATTTCAGGTTGTTTTAGAAAAATCTAAGTTATCAACTTGAATACTTAGGATTCTGTTTGATTGTCGCTTTTCATTTCAAAGATTGCTGAACGCGACATTAAGCCTCAATTCTCTCAGTCTGGAATTTGCAAACAGATCTTCAAAACTGACTTGATGCCACAAAATTGATCTGATAAATTATGTACATAAAAAACAATTTAGTTTTGTCGCTCACGGAAAGTTCACATGCACCTGTGTAGATTTAAGGGTTGAAAGCAAGCAGCTACTTTATATCTGTTCAGTCGGGTAAATGAAGACTATTTTAGGTTATCTGAGAGAAATCGGTTTGTTGTAAAAGTTTTAAGGTATGTACATATTTTTGGTGTGTTGTCTTGATTACTATTGGGTTGCTCGGTTATTGACTTGTTTTTGTTGGAATACCTAGAATATTGATTGATCGTCGATATACAGCAATATTGCTGAACGCGACGTTAAACCTTAATTCATTCTTTCTTTCTCCCGTGCAGAAATGTCGCGTGTTGAAATGTTGTGGACTTTGTGCGGGGGGGGGGGGTATGTATACATTGTAGTGCATACAGCACATACGGTGTCCAAAATGTCTGATCTCTGCACAATTGAAATGGCACCATGTTCCACATATGTCACACTGCACCCACGGTCGATTGATGCCAGGTTTGGTGCAGCCTAGGAAGTAGCGCGTTGTGCATTGTGACGGCGGTTTTTTCGTGCAATGTGAACCCGCACTAACCCATATTGGTTACGATCACATTTGGCCTCCTCCAAATATGGAACCCCAGTGTTTTCCGACAGTCTTCACATTACACTCAATCGATATCCAATCAATATTGACTGAAATCACAGAACCGCTGAAACTGAAAAATAGATACTGGCCGAATAACGCACATTCAACACATTATTTCATCAGGTTTGCATGTTCTTAGTTCAACATACTTGGATCCACTCCGTGGATTATCGCAAAGGCATTCTGCACGAAAGGGAAACAACGATGGGGCTAATTAAAGACTCGAAACGCTCTGATCAGAAAAAAAGATCCAGTCCCAAAGTGTATGCCATGCCGCGAAGAACTCGTTGAAACTTATTCTGATCGACTGTATAGATTTTTAGAATGTGAGGGATTCTTTTTATCTCCTTGTTATTGCCTTGTTTTTGTTGAAATGCTTGGAATTTTGTTTGATTGTCGCTGTATAGCTGAAATAACGCTGGAGGCGACGTTAATCCTTAATTCTCTCTATCTCTTGGTGGTTTTAGGAATCCGTTTGGCGCCGAACTGAGCAAATCGTATAGCTTAGGTCGATGAAGTCACTAACTCCGCCTTCTGTATGGATGGTTAGGATCAACTATCGAATATAGAATGGTCAAGGAAATAGAAACTAAATCAATATGACAACGAAGCAAAAAGACCAAATTATAGACAAGTTGAGCTAGAATTCTATAAGACAATTACATATATGCATTTTACGTTGTGTGTATCTTTTAATGTGTTGAATTACTGAGTTATCAGCTTGAATACTTAGAATTTTGTTTGATCGTCACAATATAGGTGAAATATTGCTGAACGCCACTTCAAACCCTAATTCTCTCTCCTACATTCCAACTGATTCTCGCTTACGGGAAGTTCGCATGCAGCTGTATGAATTTAAAGATTGAAAGCGAGTCTTTTTATCAAGCAGCTACTTTGGATCTGTTTAGTCTAGTAAATGAAGATTGTATTTTAGGTTATTTGAGAGCAATCGGTTTGTTGTAGAAGTTTTAGCAGGTTTTAGTGTGTGTACATGTTTTTGGTGTGTTTTGTTGATTATTTTCGGATTGCTGGGTCGTTGCCTTGTTCTTGTTGAAATAATCTTCGCCGCTATATAGCAATATTGCTGAACACACTCGCATGCAAAAATGTCGCGTAAATTTTAATGTATGTGCATGTCTTTTGGTGCGTTGTGTTCATTACTTCGGGATTGGCGGTTAGGTTGCTTACGTAAAGGTCGCATGCAGCTGAATAAATTTTAAGATTGTAAGAGTCTTTGTAACAAGCAGCTACTTTAGATCTGTTTAGTCTGGTAAATAGAGACTGTATTTTAGGTTATTTGAAAGAAATCGGTTTGTTGTAGAAGTTTAAATGTATGTACATGTTTTTGGTGTGTTGTGTTTTGCTGGGTTATTGCCTTGCTTTTGTTGAAGTAATTATTGTCGCTCTTATTTCACTCTTTCACTCATGCAGAAATGTCGCGTGTTGAAATGTTGTGGACTTCGTCGACTGCATAGATTTTCTGATTGAAGAGATTCTTTTTATCGAGCGACTACTTTTGGAAGATATTTTTAGTCGGGTTAGGGAGGACTATCTTGGGTTATTTGAGAGAGATCGGTTTGTTGCATAAGTTTTAATGTGCTGGATTACTTAGTTATTGGCTTGAGTACTTAGATATGTACAACTTTTTGTTGTGTTGTGTTGATTACGTCTGGGTTGCTGGTTTATTGACTTGTTTTTGTTGGAATACCTAGAATATTGATTGATCGTCGCAAAATAGCAATATTGCTGAACGCGACGTTAAACCTTAATTCACTCTCTCCCTCTCTCGTGCAGAAATGTCGCGTGTTGAAATGTTGTGGACTTCGTGGGGAAAGGACGGGGGTATGTATACATTGTAGTGCATACAGCACATAAGGTCTCCAAAATGTCTGATCTCTGCACATTTGAAATGACATCATGTTCCACAGATGCCACACTGCACCACGGTCGATTGATGCCGGGCCTGGTGCAGCCTGGGAAATCGCGCGTTGTGCACTGTGATGGCGTTTTTTTTGTACAATGTGAACCCGCATTAACCCGTATTGGTTACGGTCACATTTGGCCCCCTCCAAATATGACTGCCGAACCCCCTGAAATCAGAGAACCGCAGAAACTGAAAAATACATATTGTCTGAATAATGCGCATTGGACAATTTTTTCATCTGGTTTGCATGTTCCTGGTGCAACATGTATTCACCCCGCTGATGATCGCAAAGGCATTCTGTAAGAAAGGGGAGCAGTGTTAGATCTTACTATAGACACAAAACACTCTGATCATAAAAGGGAACCAGTCCCAACGTGTACGCCATGCCACGAAGAACTCAGTGAAGCTTATTCTCATCGACTGTATAGATTTTTAGATTGTGAGAGATTCTTTTTATCTCCTTGTTATTGTCCTGATTTTGTTGAAATGCTTGGAATTTTGTTTGATTGTCGCTATATAGCTGAAATATTGTTGAACGCGACGTTAATCCTTAATTCTCTCTCTCTCTCTCTCTCTCTCTCTCTCTGTTGGTGGTTGTAGTCACCCGTACTATACTGAGCAAAAATCATATAGGACGAAGATGTCACTAACTCCATCTTCTGTATGGTTAGGACCAACTGTCGAATATAGAATGGCCAGGGAAACAGGAACTAAATCAATATGAAAACGAAGAAAAAATACCAAATTAGACACGTTGAGCTAGAATTCGATAAGACTAATTTCATAATGCATTTTACGTTGTGTGTGTGTTTTAATGTGTTGCATTACTAAATTATTAACTTGATGAATATTATATGACTAGATTTGATCAACAAATTCTTACAATCTTTGAAAGAAATCGGTTTGTTGTATAAGTTTTAATGTATGTGCATGTCTTTTGGTGTGTTGTGTTGATTACGTCTGGATTGCTAGGTTGTTGAATTGGTTTTATTAGAACACTTAGAATTTTGTTTGATCATCGCGATATACCTGAAATATTGCTGAACGCGACATTAAACCTTAATTCTGTCTCTGTTATTGCTGAACGCGATATTAGACCTTAAACCTCTCTCTGTTAGTGCACACCCAAGTTTCCCTCCTCCCTTGGTTCTCAACATCCAGCCAACAGCCAACTTTAAATGACAAGGACAAACGTGCTACAAGAAATTGTTCTTGAATATTTATGAATTATCGCTGCAATATATCACAAAACTGCGTTCGAACCACTCAAATCCTGCATATAACTGTGTTTTCAACCCTGAGTGCGCAGATTTATATTCGCTAAAACCCTCGATTATTCCACCTCTTGGAATCCGTATGAAACCACACCTTGTAGCAGCTGGTATTAAAGTTAGTCAGATTTTACCTAACGAGCTCTTGCCAACTCCAACATGGCAGTAAGCCACACCAGAAGTAGATATTTCACTGACTTAAATATAAAAAGGCAGACACGAGCCAGCTCGTGTATACTCAGGAATTCGGTCTACTGAGAGAAATACAGTTCACATCAGGCTATTTATACAGATGGTTCTAAAGATGGTGAGAGAGTAGCATGTGCTACTATCTTTAGTCCCAAAACTAAAACGTATCGACTGCCAGGTAAAAGTTCCATATTTACTGCAGAAGCAAAAACTCTATTATCTGCTTTAGAAGGTATTGGATCCACTAGAAGGAAAAAATATGTCATATTCTCAGATTCACTATCATGCCTTAAAGCAATTAAAAATGGAAATTCCACTCATCCCACCATCTTGGAAATTCTACAATTATATGACACCAGATTTGAGCAACAGATATTGTGTTTTGTTGGGTGCCTAGTCACGTTGAAATCAAAGGCAACACTGAAGCTGATAGACTAGCTAAGGCAGCTTTAGATGGAGAAGTTGACCCTGTTGGTCTCCCATACAGCGATTTCAGACCATCTATCTGCGCATATGTAAGAAGGCTGTTTCAATCGCTATGGGATACTATGGATAATAACAAACTTCACGAGTTCAAAAAAACGGTTGGTTATATTCACCTGCACAGTCATAAACGCTTCGACCAGGCCATGATTAGACGATCTAGGATCGTCACACACGATTAACTCATGAATATTTACTAAAACAGGAGCCGATTCCAAGGTGTATACCTTGCCATGAAGATCTGACGGTGAAACATATTCTCCTGGACTGTATAGATTTTAAAACTGTAAGACACACTTTTTATCGAGCAGATACGCTGGAAGATCTTTTTAGCAGAGTGAAAGAAGATTGTATTTTAGGTTATTTGAGAGAGATTGGTTTGTTGTACAAATTTTAATGTTTGTACCTGTTTTAACGCATTAGTTTACCGAGTTTTTGAATTGATTACTTAGAATTTTGTTTGATCGTCGCTATATAGTTGAAATATTGCTGAATGCGACGTTAAACCCTAATTTTCTCTCTCTCTCTCTCCTTGAATATTTATGTACATAGAAATTCAAGAGAATTAAATTTAACGTCGCGTTCATACATATATCGGCTATATTGCGATGGAAGATTGAAAAGTTATGCAAAGAACATATTATTCTAAGTGGCGTGCTTTTGGAACTACGTTTACAATTTATATTTGCCTGGTCGATGGAATTTCATAGATACTTTTTCGCGTCATGGGATATCATCCACTTATACAGTACTTGATTGCTCCATTTAATTACGGGATTCTCATTCCCTTTTTGGAAATTTGGAAGAAGATTTAGCCAACAATCGATGTTTATTATACTTGTGTTGTGTTGTGTTGTGTGGATATGGATTACCCGTTATACACGGGACATTATTGGTGGCAAGCGTCAAATCAGACATTCAATATTCAGCCGTCTTCCATAAAAGAACTACCGCGTCAATTATCGAAAAACCTATTTCGTATGACAGCACCAACTTTATGTGAGCGTGAATAAAACTAATAACAACACATCTCCAAATCGTTTCCACAGAATGTATCTCATTCACACTTTGATTGTGCGTGTTCATTTGAACACTATGTAGATGGAAATCACATTATATTCAAACGGCCACTCACTATTCACTATGACTATGTCATGTAACTCCAGCAGCTTCCAAAAAGTGGAAATTATATGTCAGAAAACATGTCAGTGCACAGCACATGAGGTCTTCAAAATTTCTGATCTCTGCACATTTGAAATTACACCATCTTCCACAGATGTCACACTGCCCCCATGGTTGATTGATGCTGGGCCTGTTGCAGCCTGGGAAGTTGTGCGATGTGACGGCGGTTTCTTCGTACAACGCAATATTGTGCGTTCCACATTTTTTTTATCAGGTTTGCATGTTGTTGGTTCAACATGCTTGGATCCACCCCGTTGATGATCACAAAGGCATTCTGCAAGAAAGGAAAGCAGCGATTGATCTAATTATAGACTCAACTCTCTGATCAGAAAAGGAATCGGTCCCAAGGTGTATTCGATGCCGCGAGCAACTCACAGTGAAAGATCTTCTGATCGACTGTATAGATTTAAAGATTGAAAGGGATCCTTTTTATCGAGCAGCTACTTTAGAAGATCTTTTTAGTCGGATAAAAGAAGGCTGTATTTTAATTTATTCGAGAGAAATAGGTGTGTTGTGTTGATTACTTCTGGATTGCTGGATTGTTGCGTTGTTTTTGTTGAAATACGTAGAATTTCTTTTTATTGTCGCTGTATAGCTGAAATATTGCTGAACTCGGCGTTAATAATTAATACTTCCTGTTGGTCGTTTTAGGGATCCGGTTAGCGCTGTACTGAGCAAATCATATGGGACAACGATGTCACTAACTTCGCCTTCTGTATGGTTAGGATCAACTGTCGAATATAGAATATTCAAGGAAATAGAAACTAAATCAAAATATGACGAAGTAAAATGACCAAATAGATAAGTTGAGATAGAATTCGATATGACAAATACATACATGCATTTTACGTTGTGCGTAAGTTTTAATGTGTTGGATAACTATTTTATTAACTTGAATACTTAGAATTTTGTCTGATCGTCACTCTATAACTGAAATGTTGCTGAACGCGACGTCAAACCTTAATTCTCTCTTTCTCTTTCTCTCTCTATCCTACATTTCAATTGATATGGAATTTGCTAACAGATCTTCAAAACTGAGTTAATACCAACAATGGTTATCTGATAAATTAGGCACATAAAACAATTTAGTTTTGTCGCTCACGGAAAGTTCACATGCAGCTGTATATATTTAAAGGTTGAAAGCGAGTCTTTTTATCAAGCAGCTATACTTTGGATCTGTTCAGTCGGGTAAATGAAGATGATTTTAGGTTATTTGAGAGAAATCGGTTTGTTGTAAAAGTTTTAATGTATGTACATGTTTTGGTGTGTTGCGTTGATTACTTCTGGATTGCTGCGTTATTGCCTTGTTTTTCTTGAAATACTTATCGTCGCTATACAGCAATATTTCTTAACGCGACGTTAAACCTTAATTCACTCTCTCTCGCATGCAGAAATGTCGCATAAGTTTTAATGTATGTGTTTTGGTGCGTCGTGTTCATTACTTCGGGATTGCTGGGATATTGACTCGTTTTTGTTGGAATACATAGAATTTTGTTTGATCGTCGTTACATAGCAATTTTGCTGAATCCGACGTTAACCCATATTTCACTCTCTTTGTCGCATGCAGAAATGTCGCGTGTTGAAATGTTGTGGACTCCGTGGGAAAGGGGGCGGGGGGATAGGTATATATGTTAGTGCACAGCACATGTCTCCAAAATATCTGATCTCTGCACATTTGAAATGACACCTTCCACAGAAGTCACACTACACCCACGGTTGATTGATGACGGACCTGGTGCAGCCTGGGAAGTACCGCGCTGTGATGGCGATTTCTTCCTCCAACGCAATAATGCGCTTTCAACATATTTTTTATCAGGTTTACATGTTCTTGGTTCGGCATGCTTGGATTCACCCCGTTGATCGCAAAGGCATTCTGCAAGAAAGGGAAGCAACGATGGATCTAATTATAGACTCGATGTGATCAAAAAAGGGAACCAGCCCACGGTGTATTCAACGCCACGAAAAAGTCGCAGTGAAACATTCTGGTCGACTGTATAGATTCTTAGATTGTGGGAGATTGTTTTTATCTCCTTGTTATTGCCTTGTTTTTGTTGAAATACTTAGAACTTTGTTTGATTGAGGCTATATAGTCGAAATATTGTTCTTGGTTCAACATGCTTGGATCCACCGCGTTGATGATCGCAAAGGCATTCTGCAAGAAAGGGAAGCAGCGAAGGATCTAATTACACAAACAAAACGCTCTGATCACAAAAGGGAACCAGTCCCAACGTGTATTCGATGCCGCAAAGAACTCAGTGAAACATCTTCTGATCGACTGTACATATTTAAAGATTCTAAGGGATTCTTTTGATCGAGCAGCTACTTTAGAAGATCTTTTTAGTCGGATAAAAGAAGACTATTTTAGTTCATTCGGGAGAAATAGGTGTTCTTTTGATTATTCTGGATTGCTGGCTTGTTGTCTTGCTTTTATTGAAAAAAATTAGAATTGTGTTTGATTGCCGCTGTATAGCTGAAACGCGACGTTAATACTTAATGCTCTCTCTTTCTCTCTCTCCCTGTTGGTGATTTTAGGATTCCGGTTGGCGCTGGACTGAGCCGGTCATAGGACGGTGATGTCACCAACTCCGCCTTCTGCATGGTTAAGAACAACTGTCAAATATGCAATAGTAAAGGAAATGCACACTAAACCAATATGACAACGAAGTAAAATGGCTAAATCAGACAAGCTGAGCTAGAATTCGATAAGACATACACATATGCAGTTTACGTTGTGTATGTTTTAATGTGTTGGATTACTAAGTTGTTAACTTGAATACTTAGAATTTTGTTTGATCGTCGCTAAAATTCTGAAATATTGCTGATCACGACGTTAAACCTCAATTCTCTCTCCTGTGATTGTTTAGACCTGAAAGATGTGAAAACATCTGTTACAGATTGTGGAAATGAATTGAAATTATAAACCGAACTCGGCACGATCATATATATGAACACCCGCACTCAGTATGATCATAATATGTACATCATACATATTTAGTGTCACATTCAAATTACTTGATAAGTTCTTTTAAGTCGGGTAAACGAAGACTGTATTTAAGGTTGTTTTAGAAAAATCTAAGTTATTAACTTGAATACTTAGGATTCTGTTTGATTGTCGCTTTTCATTTCAAAGATTGCTGAACGCGACATTAAGCCTCAATTCTCTCAGTCTGGAATTTGCAAACAGATCTTCAAAACTGACTTGATGCCACAAAATTGATCTGATAAATTATGTACATAAAAAACAATTTAGTTTTGTCGCTCACGGAAAGTTCACATGCAGCTGTGTAGATTTAAGGGTTGAAAGCAAGCAGCTACTTTATATCTGTTCAGTCGGGTAAATGAAGACTATTTTAGGTTATTTGAGAGAAATCGGTTTGTTGTAAAAGTTTTAAGGTATGTACATATTTTTGGTGTGTTGTCTTGATTACTATTGGGTTGCTCGGTTATTCACTTGTTTTTGTTGGAATACCTAGAATATTGATTGATCGTCGATATACAGCAATATTGCTGAACGCGACGTTAAACCTTAATTCATTCATTCTTTCTCCCGTCTAGAAATGTCGCGTGTTGAAATGTTGTGGACTTTGTGGGGTTGGGTGGGTATGTATACATTGTAGTGCATACAGCACATACGGTGTCCAAAATGTCTGATCTCTGCACAATTGAAATGGCACCATGTTCCACATATGTCACACTGCACCCACGGCCGATTGATGCCAGGTTTGGTGCAGCCTAGGAAGTAGCGCGTTGTGCACTGTGACGGCGGTTTTTTCGTGCAATGTGAACCCGCACTAACCCATATTGGTTACGATCACATTTGGCCTCCTCCAAATATGGAGCCCCAGTGTTTTCCGACAGTCTCTTCACATTACACTCAATCGATATCCAATCAATATTGGCTGCCATTTTGACTGAAATCACAGAACCGCTGAAACTGAAAAATAGATACTGACCGAATAACGCGCATTCAACACATTATTTCATCAGGTTTGCATGTTCTTAGTTCAACATACTTGGATCCACCCCGTGGATTATCGCAAAGGCATTCTGCAAGAAAGGGGAACAACGATGGGGCTAATTAAAGACTAGAAACGCTCTGATCAGAAAAAAAGATCCAGTCCCAAAGTGTATGCCATGCCGCGAAGAACTCGTTGAAACTTATTCTGATCGACTGTATAGATTTTTAGAATGTGAGGGATTCTTTTTATATCCTTGTTATTGCCTTGTTTTTGTTGAAATGCTTGGAATTTTGTTTGATTGTCGCTGTATAGCTGAAATAACGCTGAACGCGACGTTAATCCTTAATTCTCTCTATCTCTCGGTGGTTTTAGGAATCCGTTTGGCGCCGAACTGTAGCTTAGGTCGATGAAGTCACTAACTCGGCCTAATTCCGCTTAACCCGGGGCTAGGGGCCGTATGAGCCCATGTACTTCAAGATCCTCATGGTACTCATATGAACAGTCACAATCAAAGCGTGGCTGAGGTACATCATTTTTAGATGACGACTCTATAACGAATATTATGGATTAAGAATACTGATCAGCGATACGGATTTGATATTTTGGAACATCATGATGTCTTGCCGGCATCATTGAAAATTGTTGACCGCTTCTCTCTTGCAGGAAACAATCCTATGTTTATGTATACTTTTGTCTTTTTGAATTTGGTGCTAATACTGTTATATGGAAATGGAATAGGTCTTTGGATTATGGACGCGGATATTCTCTAATGGACGACGGCTGGATTATGAATGACGGACTAGACGCTTGTAATTCTGTATGGATGGTTAGGATCAACTATCGAATATAGAATGGTCAAGGAAATAGAAACTAAATCAATATGACAACGAAGCAAAAAGACCAAATTATAGACAAGTTGAGCTAGAATTCGATAAGACAATTACATATATGCATTTTACGTTGTGTGTATGTTTTAATGTGTTGAATTACTGAGTTATCAGCTTGAATACTTAGAATTTTGTTTGATCGTCACAATATAAGTGAAATATTGCTGAACGCGACTTCAAACCCTAATTCTCTCTCCTACATTCCAACTGATATGGAATTTCTTAACAAATCTTCGAAACTGGATACCAACAAAAAAACAATTTAGTTTTGTCGCTCACGGAAAGTTCGCATGCAGCTGTATGAATTTAAAGATTGAAAGCGAGTCTTTTTATCAAGCAGCTACTTTGGATCTGTTTAGTCTAGTAAATGAAGATTGTATTTTAGGTTATTTGAGAGCAATCGGTTTGTTGTAGAAGTTTTAGCAGGTCTTAGTGTGTGTACATGTTTTTGGTCTGTTTTGTTGATTATTTTCGGATTGCTGGTTCGTTGCCTTGTTCTTGTTGAAATAATCTTCGCCGCTATATAGCAATATTGCTGAACACACTCGCATGCAGAAATGTCGCGTAAATTTTAATGTATGTGCATGTCTTTTGGTGCGTTGTGTTCATTACTTCGGGATTGCCGGGTAGTTGGCTAGTTTTGTTGCTTACGTAAAGGTCGCATGCAGCTGAATAAATTTTAAGATTGTAAAAGTCTTTGTAACAAGCAGCTACTTTAGATCTGTTTAGTCTGGTAAATAGAGACTGTATTTTAGGTTATTTGAAAGAAATCGGTTTGTTGATGGAGTTTAAATGTATGTACATGTTTTTGGTGTGTTGTGTTTTGCTGGGTTATTGCCTTGCTTTTGTTGAAGTAATTATTGTCGCTCTTATTTCACTCTTTCACTCATGCAGAAATGTCGCGTGTTGAAATGTTGTGGACTTCGTCGACTGCATAGATTTTCTGATTGAAGAGATTCTTTTTATCGAGCGACTACTTTTGGAAGATATTTTTAGTCGGGTTAGGGAGGACTATCTTGGGTTATTTGAGAGAGATCGGTTTGTTGCATAAGTTTTAATGTGCTGGATTACTAAGTTATTGGCTTGAGTACTTAGATATGTACAAATTTTTGTTGTGTTGTGTTGATTACGTCTGGGTTGCTGGTTTATTGACTTGCTTTTGTTGGAATACCTAGAATATTGATTGATCGTCGCAAAATAGCAATATTGCTGAACGCGACGTTAAACCTTAATTCACTCTCTCTCTCTCGTGCAGAAATGTCGCGTGTTGAAATGTTGTGGACTTCGTGGGGAAAGGACGGGGTATGTATACATTGTAGTGCATACAGCACATACGGTCTCCAAAATGTCTGATCTCTGCACATTTGAAATGACATCATGTTCCACAGATGCCACACTGCACCACGGTCGATTGATGCCGGGCCTTGTGCAGCCTGGGAAATCGCGCGTTGTGCACTGTGATGGCGTTTTTTTTTGTACAATGTGAACCCGCATTAACCCGTATTGGTTACGGTCACATTTGGCCCCCTCCAAATATGACTGCCGAACCCCCGTTCTGGGGCCCCAGTGTTTTCCGAGTCTCTTCACATTACACGCAATCGATATCCAATCACTATTGGCTGCCATTTTGACTGGAATCACAGAACCGCAGAAACAGAAAAATACATACTGACTGCATAACGCGCATTCAACATATTTTTTCATCGGGTTTGCATGTTCTTAGGTCAACATACTTGGCCCCACGCCGTTGATAAGTGTTTTCTAGCGGTTTCTTCACATTACACTCAATCGATATCCAATCAATATTGCCTGCCATTTTGACTGAAATCAGAGAACCGCAGAAACTGAAAAATACATACTGTCTGAATAATGCGCATTGGACAATTTTTTCATCTGGTTTGCATGTTCCTGGTGCAACATGTATTCACCCCGTTGATGATCGCAAAGGCAGTCTGTAAGAAAGGGGAGCAGTGTTGGATCTTACTATAGACACAAAACACTCTGATCATAAAAGGGAACCAGTCCCAAGGTGTACGCCATGCAACGAAGAACTCAGTGAAGCTTATTCTGATCGACTGTATAGATTTTTAGATTGTGAGAGATTCTTTTTATCTCCTTGTTATTGTCTTGATTTTGTTGAAATGCTTGGAATTTTGTTTGATTGTCGCTATATAGCTGAAATATTGTTGAACGCGACGTTAATCCTTAATTCTCTCTCTCTCTCTCTCTCTCTCTCTCTCTGTTGGTGGTTGTAGTCACCCGTACTATACTGAGCAAAAATCATATAGGACGACGATGTCACTAACTCCATCTTCTGTAGGGTTAGGACCAACTGTCGAATATAGAATGGCCAGGGAAACAGGAACTAAATCAATATGAAAACGAAGAAAAAATACCAAATTAGACACGTTGAGCTAGAATTCGATAAGACTAATTTCATAATGCATTTTACGTTGTGTGTGTGTTTTAATGTGTTGCATTACTAAATTATTAACTTGATGAATATTATATGACTAGATTTGATCAACAAATTCTTACGATCTTTGAAAGAAATCGGTTTGTTGTATAAGTTTTAATGTATGTGCATGTCTTTTGGTGTGTTGTGTTGATTACGTCTGGATTGCTAGGTTGTTGAATTGGTTTTATTAGAACACTTAGAATTTTGTTTGATCATCGCGATATACCTGAAATATTGCTGAACATGACATTAAACCTTAATTCTCTCTCTGTTATTGCTGAACGCGACATTAGACCTTAATTCTCTCTCTGTTAGTGCACACCCAAGTTTCCCTCCTCCCTTGGTTCTCAACATCCAGCCAACAGCCAACTTTAAATGACAAGGACAAACGTGCTACAAGAAATTGTTCTTGAATATTTATGAATTATCGCTGCAATATATCACAAAACTGCGTTCGAACCACTCAAATCCTGCATATAACTGTGTTTTCAACCCTGAGTACGCAGATTTATATTCGCTAAAACCCTCGATTATTCCACCTCTTGGAATCCGTATGAAACCACACCTTGTAGCAGCTGGTATTAAAGTTAGTCAGATTTTACCTAACGAGCTCTTGCCAACTCCAACATGGCAGTAAGCCACACCAGAAGTAGATATTTCACTGACTAAATATAAAAAGGCAGACACGAGCCAGCTCGTGTATACTCAGGAATTCGGTCTACTGAGAGAGAAATACAGTTCACATCAGGCTATTTATACAGATGGTTCTAAAGATGGTGGAGAGTAGCATGTGCTACTATCTTTAGTCCCAAAACTAAAACGTATCGACTGCCAGGTAAAAGTTCCATATTTACTGCAGAAGCAAAAACTCTATTATCTGCTTTAGAAGGTATTGGATCCACTAGAAGGAAAAAATATGTCATATTCTCAGATTCACTGTCATGCCTTAAAGCAATTAAAAATAGAAATTCCACTCATCCCACCATCTTGGAAATTCTACAATTATATGACACCAGATTTGAGCAACAGATATTGTGTTTTGTTGGGTGCCTAGTCACGTTGAAATCAAAGGCAACACTGAAGCTGATAGACTAGCTAAGGCAGCTTTAGATGGAGAAGTTGACCCTGTTGGTCTCCCATACAGCGATTTCAGACCATCTATCTGCGCATATGTAAGAAGGCTGTTTCAATCGCTATGGGATACTATGGATAATAACAAACTTCACGAGTTCAAAAAAACGGTTGGTTATACTCACCTGAACAGTCATAAACGCTTCGACCAGGCCATGATTAGACGATGTAGGATCGTCACACGATTAACTCATGAATATTTACTAAAACAGGAGCCGATTCCAAGGTGTATACCTTGCCATAAAGATCTGACGGTGAAACATATTCTCCTGGACTGCATAGATTTTAAAACTGTAAGAGATACTTTTTATCGAGCAGATACGCTGGAAGATCTTTTTAGCAGAGTGAAAGAAGATTGTATTTTAGGTTATTTTAGAGAGATTGGTTTGTTGTACAAATTTCAATGTTTGTACCTGTTTTAACGCATTAGTTTACCGAGTTTTTGAATTGATTACTTAGAATTTTGTTTGATCGTCGCTATATAGTTGAAATATTGCTGAATGCGACGTTAAACCCTAATTCTCTCTCTCTCTCTCTCTCCTTGAATATTTATGTTCATAGAAATTCAAGAGAATTAAATTTAACGTCGCGTTCATACATATATCGGCTATATTGCGATGGAAGATTGAAAAGTTATGCAAAGAACATATTATTCTAAGTGGCGTGCTTTTGGAACTACGTTTACAATTTATATTTGCCTGGCCTATGGAATTTCATAGATACTTTTTCACGTCATGGGATATCATTCACGTATACAGTACTTGATTGCTCCATTTAATTACGGGATTCTCATTCCCTTTTTGGAAATTTGGAAGAAGATTTAGCCAACAATCGATGTTTATTATACTTGGTGTTGTGTTGTGTTGTGTTGTGTTGTGTTGTGTGGATATGGATTACCCGTTATACACGGGACAGTATTGGTGGCAAGCGTCAAATCAGACATTCAATATTCAGCCGTCTTCCATAAAAGAACTACCGCGTCAATTATCGAAAAACCTATTTCGTATGACAGCACCAACTTTATGTGAGCGTGAATAAAACTAATAACAACACATCTCCAAATCGTTTTCACAGAATGTATCTCATTCACGCTTTGATTGTGCGTGTTCATTTGAACACTATGTAGATGGAAATCACATTATATTCAAACGGCCACTCACTATTCACTATGACTATGTCATGTAACTCCAGCAGCTTCCAAAAAGTGGAAATTATATGTCAGAAAACATGTCAGTGCACAGCACAGGAGGTCTTCAAAATTTCTGATCTCTGCACATTTGAAATTACACCATCTTCCACAGATGTCACACTGCCCCCATGGTTGATTGATGCGGGGCCTGTTGCAGCCTGGGAAGTTGTGCGATGTGACGGCGGTTTCTTCGTACAACGCAATATTGTGCGTTCCACATATTTTTTTTTATCAGGTTTGCATGTTGTTGGTTCAACATGCTTGGATCCACCCCGTTGATGATCACAAAGGCATTCTGCAAGAAAGGAAAGCAGCGATTGATCTAATTATAGACTCAACTCTCTGATCAGAAAAGGAAATCGGTCCCAAGG
>JAVTVY010028946.1:0-13553 GCA_036873755.1 Hanleya hanleyi | reverse complement strand
GCGGACAGGTCCTCAGTTTCCCCTTTAGCCTCATCATATCCTTGAATATTTCTCTTGTGTCTCAGCATATCGTAGTACCTGGTGAACTTCCGATCACAAATAGAGCAAGTCATGTTGCCGTGTTGAACGACACTGGAGAACTGCGTTAGTCTTCAGACAGCGTTGCTTATATGGATGGGCATCAAAGCGAGAGGAATTTCGGCGTTAAAGAATTTGAGCGCATGTGCACTCGTCAGGAAGGGCGGTTGGACGATCGGTTATGCGTTATGGCTTTATGTTAGGGCGTTAAGGCGTTCAGATAGAACCTTAAGCTCTTGAGACGGCGTTAATGGGCGTTCAGATGAAGGGTGGCGTACGTTAACGGGCGTTAACGCCCGTCTTAACGTCCGCCAACGCCCGTCTTAACGCCCCCCAATCCCCGTCGACGGCTAGGTCTCTCTCTCTCCCTCTCTCCCTCTCTCTCTCTCTCTCCCTCTCTCTGGCGTCGACGGGCGTCAAGACGGGCGTTGGCGTGCGTTAACGGGCGTTAACGCCCGTTAACGTACGCCACCCTTCATCTGAACGCCCATTAATGCCGTCTCAAGAGCTTAAGGTTCTATCTGAACGCCTTAACGCCCTAACATAAAGCCATAACGCATAACCGATCGTCCAACCGCCTTTCCTGACGAGTGCGCATGCGCTCAAATTCTTTAACGCCGAAATTCCTCTCGCTTTGATGCCCATCCATATAAGCAACGCTGTCTGAAGACTAACGCAGTTCTCCAGTGTCGTTCAACACGGCAACATGACTTGCTCTATTTGTGATAGGAAGTTCACCAGGTACTACGATATGCTGAGACACAAGAGAAATATTCACGGATATGAAGAGGCTGAAGGGGAAACTGAGGGCCTGTCCGCCGGTACGGATAGTGAGGTGTTGTCACCTGGTACGGATACTGAATGTTCGCCCTCTGACGCCGACAGTGTTCGGTCGTCCCAGGATGGGAGCTCATCCTCCGACGCGGACAATGATAGCTCGACCGGCGAAGGCGAGAACTTGAACGATTCAGATATGGTCAGCAGCGAACCATCATTTTGGGATCTCATTGTGAATGAGGCTATTGATGCACACGCCGAGACTATCGAGGCAGAGGGACCGGACGAAGAGGCAATACAGCGGGCGTACATCGACATGCTACCGCGAATAAGAAAATCTGCTATGACCCTCTACGAACAGTATAGCTTATTTCCTATTGAAATGAAGAGAGATCATAATCATAGGTCCATCATGAAAACAAAGCGCTACTTGGAAGAAGATATGGGTTTACCCCCGAGGGAGGCTCTGAAAAACGCTGTCAAAATGCGAAAACAGCTGTTCAAGGACATGCTGCCATTGGAGTATCCCGCACTGACAGAAAGCGAGGCTGACGCATAACTATGACTGCTTATTTTCGGACAAAGATAAAGGAGAAAAATGACGGAAATATACGACGGTGCTTCTGACGTATAACGTATCAACGATGGGTTCTCATTGAACACTGAGAAAACGAAGAGATGACGAAGGTGGCCGAAATGGTGCTGAAGTACGACATTGAGGGTTTTTTGCATCGTACACTGATAAGACTTCAGACTAATGTCACTCTGTAGTTTAATGACCTGTAAACATGCCCATAACGGCTCACCGACCATAGGTATGATGTAACATCCGGCGCGGTAAAATTTACGAAGCGCGCGGTCTCTCTCTCTCTCTCTCTCTCTCTCTCTGGCATCGACGGGCGTCAAGACGGGCGTTGGCGTGCGTTGGCGTGCGTTAACGGGCGTTCATACTGACGGTGGCGAGCGTTAACGGGCGTTACCGTCTTAGGACTGGTGTTGTCGGCGGGTAGAGAATAGTGTTCCTATATTCCCTGACGTTATTCCAGACTGTTGATCGTTTCTCTTTCGAGAGAATAAGTCTGATGTCTATTATTTCGTGGCTATGCAGAATCCGATGCTAATATAATTGGACGTCGATGACGTTCTTTAAAACTCGCTCTGCTTTCACGTCGAGAGCCTTCCCGACCATTAGGATCAATGTTGCCCCACCTAGAGCTAGGTGATTGAAATTTCCCCTATATTTATCTTAAAGTCCGTTCTTTCCGCTTTTTAGCGATCCGGGAAAATTCATAATTTTTTCATTCACATAACCCATCACTTGACCGAAGTCCTTTCTCCACGTGGACAGAGTAACCCGAGGTCAAATATCATAGGTAAAACATCTCCCATTTTTCTTCTCTTTTTCCTCCGGCCATTTTCCCTCCGTATCAACAGAAGTGCGACCAAATTTCGCCTTTATACACTACTGTTGAAGTTTGAATGGAAAAGGACGAGAAGGATTTTGCGGTCAGATTTAACGGATTGTCACGGTATTTGAATTTTGTTTTTCTTAACTTTCATGAATTGTCTGACTGAGTTCGCATAGAACAACCAACATTGCTGTCTTTGTTATGGCTTCGTTTACAGAAGCGACGCATTCTGTTCATCTATCGCGAAAAAAACATAAATCTTTCTAATTCGCAATTACTTTTGCCTCGCAGTCCGAGTGGAAGTGCTTGAGTTTAACCTCAGCATTTTCCTACATAATAAATATTGTTAGTGGTGGAGCTTAAGTCATGGCGAAAGATTTTTTCCTTACTGAAAATGAAACCGAAATGAGTCCTCACGGGCTGATGCTTTTTCTTATTTATCCAAGAAAGGATACGAGGCGAAGAGGTGTATACACATGCTATGAAGAGACGTACACGGGGTTATAATTTTAGATTTCGCG
This sequence comes from Hanleya hanleyi, assembly GCA_036873755.1. NCBI lineage: Eukaryota > Metazoa > Mollusca > Polyplacophora > Lepidopleurida > Hanleyidae > Hanleya > Hanleya hanleyi. The sequence goes on along the minus strand of JAVTVY010028946.1, from coordinate 10,768 downwards.
GACATTTCATATCATGGTCTGACAAATCAGAGGTCTATAATGTCAGATTCCCAGATACGTGTATCTTTTCGCCGATAGGTACCATATTCTCCCGACTGAACAACTGTCGAGAACTGTTTTATTATCCTATAGAACAAAGTCCATTTTAATTGAGCGTTAATAGACCGGAACAGGTCTTCGACATTTTACACGCCCGATACCTCCTATTTTTTTTCTCTTTTTTGGTATACCCTTTCAGCTTTGAGAGTGCGCTTTTACCTCTTACAATGGATTAGGCGAGGTGTACGGAAGAAAGCATGTGATCTAGGTCATATATTAAATTTTGAGTTTTGTACGGCCACCCTGATGAGGATATGCCTGGGATATGTTTATATATCATAGATATAGCCCGAAAATATCCGAAACACTGCTCTGAGCGTACTTAACATGTGTACACCTACTACAATATCAGGCAGATGTCGGGTTAAAACACGCCAGGAACGTGGATGTGTTCATGAACAATTCTTCTTCTCACATTTCACACCGCTTTAAACATATGAAAAAAACCTTTCTTTAATCGCATTCCGCACAGATAGTATTTATTTAGTTATAAACTATTTCAATCATGGAAATTTCCATAGAGAGGATTGGGTAACAGGATCAAATCGAAGGGCTGGTACATTAAGTTTATGTAGATATTCACTGAACCCATTTACTGAAGGAAATTTCACCTCCAGTTACAGCTATGCCGTATTGAACATGACAACCGATATTCAGTTACATTTTCAATGCCTGATTCGTAAAACAGAGCGGACGCAATGGAATGGCTACGGATTTCTCCTTGCAATACAATACTCGAGGGGTAGAGGCTACTGGCTTGCTAGAAGTTATCCGCTTCCACTTTTTCAACCCAAGAAAATTACGAGAAAATATTCTTTCGTTAAAATTTACCAGTATAAGGTGCAAGATATAGCTTGTCATCGGTAATAGACCCTATTTAGGACCAGGGGAACTAAGTCAGGAATTTATATCGGTCGTCGACTACTTCAACACCATATATTATTCTACATGTTTAAGATATTCCATTTTTGTTTTGTTCTTCCCGTGTTTCTGCTTTTGATACTCGTCGTCAAGAGGTCATGTGCCAATTTTGGGTCTATACGAATCGGTGGAGGAGTTTATACATGTACTCAGGCTCTGTCGCTATTTGATCTAATGGGCCTTTATTCCAAATACATGGGACTGTAAAGGGCAACGCATCCTATTGCCACACCGTTCCAAGCGAGTGGACGTACTAAACCGCCATTGCTCACAGAACATGGGGCTACCAGAGAAATACTAGGCCGTGTTACTGATCTACCTCGGTAGTCTTCAGGTGTACATATAGCGAATTGTTCAGAGCGAAGGTGTTCCATGTAACTTTAAAAAAATTCTGAACACGAGTGCAAACTTCGCCGGATCAAACGGATAGGCAATATTAAAACCCTTATATTAAGATAGTGTAATTCCAAAATAACGAAAATATTGTAATATTAAAACTGTAAATGAAGAAATCTAGGTAGCTGACGTATTTCAGAGTACAGCCCCAACCAGGTCCAGTCAAATCTTCCGAAAGAGAAATATCTAATTATGCGCAAACAATTTAAAACAGGAGAAACCAACACCGTATGATACCGTAAATTATTGCCCGCTACAAGTCCAATGTATTAATTCGTTAATGAGACAAATCTTGCCCTATCTATATTTAAGGCTACCTTTTTATTTTAACTTTTCATGCAGCCTAAACTTCGAGTATGTGAATTGAGTGGAAGGGGGGGGGGGAAGGGGGTGTCCAGGTTAAACTTCATACATAGCTCCACACACACACCACGTATACATGTATCTCTCCCTTGTGTGAACCTACCACTCTTTGTTAGACATTATTCAACTACTTCCAAGGCCATCCATTCTTTAAATGCATTCATCCCTCCCCAAATAACCTTCCATTGTAACCATCCACTTCTCTGTTATACACATGTAGTGTGTTTAACATAACATACATGTATTGGAAGACTATACATGTATTTCAACATACGGGCCTATCATTCCACAGAACCGGCTGTAAGGACTGTAAGGGGCAATGCGTTTATATTGTCACACCGTTCCAAACCAGTGGTCGTACTCAACCGTCGTTGCTCCTAGAACAGTGTGGTAACATGGAAATACTAGCCGTGTTACTGATCTTCCAATTCGCTTGTCTTCAGGTTTACGTGTATCAGTGAACTGTTCATAGCAAAAGTGATCCATGTATCGGTAACTTTACAAATTTTCTGAATACCAGTGCAAACTTCGACGGACCAAAAGTAGGTAATATAAAAACCGATATATTCCTACGAAGTATAGGCTACCATCTGCAAATTGTCCGGTAGTCAGCGAGTCCATTCGAATTCTTTCGTCGGCAAAATAAGGATAACCGATGACATTAGAACCTTGATTTTTTTTTTGCATGAAGGTGCATTAGGAGACTGTTACCAGCAAGTTCTGACCTGACCTACTTTGATGAAAACTTTTGGTGAATTTGATGAAAATCACTGATGATTCTGACTTGGGCTGTTCCCATCTTAATACAGGCAGGATTTCAACTTGGGGCGGAGGATTTCCGAGAGCTCAGTGCGCGTCGGAGTTCTAATGCCTACTCTACTTCGTAGCTCCTGTGACGTCAGCCACACTGCCATGTTAAGATGGTGTAATTCCAAAATACCTGAAATATTGTAATATTGAAACTGTAAATGGAGAAATCTAAGTACAGTCCCAACCAGATCTTCGAAGGAGGAACTTCTAACTTTTGCCGGCATCATTGAAAACTGATGACCGCTTCTCTCTTGCAGGAAACAAGCCTATGTTTATGTATACTATGATTGTCTTTTTGAATTTGATGCTAATACTGTTATGTGGAATATGGAACAGATCTTTGGATTATGGACGCCGATATTATTTATTGGACGACGGCAGAATTATGAATGACGGAGCAGACGCTTGTAATTTTGAGCACAAACCAATTTAAAACACCAGAAACACCCACATTGAAAAATCATTAGGAAAAATCCCTGCAAATTAGAAGTATACTTTTGATCTTTTTAAACATACAAAACCCCCTATATTTAACTTAATATATTTTAAATATAGAATTATAAACACACCGTTTTACCTTTTTATCATTTGTGAAAGGGGGGGGTTATTGTGAGTTAAACGTTTAGCTTCACACACTCACCGTATACATGTATCTCTCCCTTGTGTGAGCCTATGACTCTTTGTTAAACATTATTCTACTATTTCAAGGCCATCCATTGTTGAAAAGCATTCATCCATCTACAAACAACCCTTCCATTGTAATCACCCCCTCCTTAAAGTACATGTACTGAGTTTAACATAGCATACATGTATTGGGGGAATATACACCTATTTTTAGCATCAAAGAATATACATGTATCCAGGGCATTTTTCCCAAAATCCGCTGGTACCAAAATGATGACGTCACGTCATGTGACCAGGTCACATACAGGTCACATAATGGTCCTGGTTTCAGCGGGTCATCTTAACTACTGACATGCAGTAATTTGTAACACTCCATCTGCATATACGAAAAATGACATTGGATAAAAAAGCCCCCACTAATTTTGTATCCACTTTGTCATCTATGTGATAATAATCGCATGTCATATACATAACATATGTGAGAAAATATTGAAATAGTTTGTAGCACCCAAGTCATTTATGTATGGGACATAATATTGCATTCGGAAGAATTTTGAGTCCAAACTCCGTTAAAAAATTACATTGAGCAATGCGCAAAACACCTACAAGTACCATAACTCTCCCGTGCATTCTGATGTAGAGATAATTTTGAGCAGTCCTCACCAAATGCAAAATGTGTCAACATCCAATGTGTATTTTTTTCAGCGTTCCACACAGGGATTTGAGTACAAAATTCTGAGACAGTATTTTCTAGATAATCCATCGAAGAATTTGATTCACAGAGTACCGGTAGTCACGTTTTAAATGTTATTAGGGCAGCGCGCTGTTATATACATGTAGCTGTTCAGATTGGCTATTACATGTATTTTGAAGGAAGGTGAAGAGCGATATTTCCGAGATTGGTGTATCAAGAAATCTCGACACTGATGTCATCAGTAGTGCCTATCCGCGATCACATGGGCGCAGTTCTGAATGACAGACAGAGGGATAAATTCCTCAAATTGAGGGAATAGTCCGTCCATATTAATACATGTACAAGGGAATACTCCCTTAAATGACACTTAGAAACTATATTCCCTCAAGTCGTTTGAGGGATTAATTCCTCAAATTGAGGGAATAGTCTGTCCATATTAATACAAGGGAATACTCCCTCAAATGATATTTAGGAAATATATTCCCTCAAGCCGTCTGAGGGATTAGTTCCTTAAATTGATGGAGTAGTCTGTCCATATTAATAAACGGGAATACTCCCTCAAATGATACCGAGGAGATATATTCCCTCAAGTCATCTGAGAGATTCATTCCTCAAATTGAGGGAATAGTCCGTCCATAATAACACAAGAGAATACTCCCTCAAATGATACTTAGGAAATATATTCCCTCTAATCATGACTGTCATCTGGGATTAATTCCTACATTGAGGGAATTCCATCCATATTAATACAAGGGAATAATCTCTCAAATGAAATTGAGAAGAAGAATTCTCTAGGGAGAATGGATTTTGAGGAATTTTATCATCAAAAATGTTGTTTTTTTCTGTAATTCATGTAATAGGCACTCCGTGGATGAACACCATTATAACCCGCCACAGTTTAAGGCGGTTCCAGACAATTTGAAGATAAAATGTCATTTTTCTTATATTTCAGGTAGAGCAAACATTCAAAATTAAGGATAGAATTCATGGGGTAACCAGGCTTAATTTTGCATAATCTATGAATTCAAACGGTGTACTATATTGGTTTATCCCTACTTTAATATATGGGATTCGATACGAATTTAATGAAAAATGACTATTTTCATAGAAAAAGCTAATATTCCTACGAAGTAGGCTACAGATCGCAAATTGTCCGGTAATGAGTCAGTGAGTCCATACGAATCCTTTCGTCGGCAAAATAAGGAGAACCGTTCACATTAGAACCTTTATTTTTGGCATGAACGTGCATTAGGGCATTGTTACCAGCAAGTTCTGATCTGAAATGAGATTCATAATTAACACTTCAGTATATTGTTATAGATATATGTAAACTGTATCCTTTAACGTGTATCCTATTTCACATCCGAATATTTCATCATTGACCACATCAGGCTTCAAATTCAGGTCAAATTACCCACTGCTGCTAAAAATACCCTGCCATTGATCCACTTTCCACTGTATGCCAGAGGGAAATACAATTTTGAAAGCAGAAATATGACCCCGCCAGATTAGAGCGATAAAACAGGGTAGGCTAAATGGAACCTTTTCAATGCAGTATTTCTTGGCATGGATGTGAAAATATGAGGACATACTTTGGGGTTTTTCTTGTACCTCTTGAATATTGACTATATATCACACTTGGATATAATTTGAACAAAAAATTACATGTGTAAACAAAATATGTCTAAATTTCTCTTGTCATTTCAAATCTTGATCCATTTTGATTCCTTGATTAGGGGATACAGAATCACTGCCACGGAGTGTGTTGGTATGTCACAGCAATGCAATTCCGATTCACACAATGAAGCTGAGGTGGTTTAACGTTTATCAATGAAGAAAATCACCGATCAACCGCCATAGAATATAATGTGAAACAAGAAAACCGGAATAGTACATTCATCAGATTGCCGATACCCAAAATGTGTCGTCTCATATATCTAGATAACAACGTGATGTAGAGACGCTATTTATTCGTCTTTGTACCGGTTATGCTCAGAGAATGACATAGAATCATTATTATCTTGTGCATAGAAGGTGTTGGTCTTGAGTTGAATTACCGTAAACTACATAAATGCTACCTTTCTACTATAGTACTATATATAAAAATTTGTTGTATTGTTGGGAAAATAATGTGATTCAAAAAGTTGTTTTGATCCTGTACAAGGGCACTGAAAACCATTAAAGAGATGTAAATGTATTTTCACACGTAAAGCTTGAAATCTACTGAACCTATATTATTCAATCTGTTTCCTTTAATTAAAAAATTGTAAAATTAAATCGGCGATCGTTATTTATTTTGGAATGAAGGCGCATTAGGAGACTGTTACCAACAAGTTCTGAGCTGACCTACTTTTGATGAAAATTTCTGGTGATTTTTGATGAAAATCACTGGCGATTCTGACTTGGGCGGTGCCCATCTTAATATAGGCAGGATTTCAACTGGGGGTGGGGATTTCCAAGAGTTCAGTTCGCGTTCGAGTCTAATGCCTACTCTACTTCGTAGGTCCTGTGACGTTAGTCACACTGCCATGTTTTCTATAAAAGTTAAATTGTCATTTTCTCCAAAATGCTTCAATAGTTTTTGGAACAATGCTGAACAAGGAAATGTAATAAAAAAAAAGTGGGGTCACAAGGTTTCTCTTCAAGACAGTAGGATGCCAACATGAAAAACCATGGTCTTGAGACCAAATTACCCTGATTTCACGGAGGCCATATTGCCATAAAATTTGGAAAACACATTATCCATGTTGTCTTAAATGCTTATATTTTCGTCAGTTTCGATAATGCGGCCATTCTCCCAACGTCCAAGTACATCTACTGCTTGTACTTTGTCTCCAACATGGAACATAATTATTACTTAAGTATTAATGATCGAGGGCTAAAGGTATATGAAATTTGAAAGTTAAACGTTCATCTCAAAATGTATGATGGTGACTGTAGAAGATATTTTGAAACATTTCTACCCTGTTCTCAAACATCTGACTTAGATAACTTGAAAGTCCAATGTCATAAAACTTAGAGCAAAGACTGAACTAGATGGTCAATTCAGTCTACTTAGCCCAGCTGACAAAGCAATTAACTAAGATTTGTGTATGCATTAATTTGGAGTTCCCAGCCTAGAGAGCAGTATTTTCAACAACTAGAGTACTCTGTTTATGTAGAAATGGAGGAAAGCTGGTATTTCACACAGACATAGACACAGACAGTTTGGTGATAAATACAAAGTATACAACAGAACATGGAAGTTCAGAAGGAGAGTTGATAGGGGTAGTTGTCAAAGACGGAATTTATTGGGGGTGGTTGGTTGGATGATCTACCAGCCCCCATGCGCTGGGTTAAATAGTGAGAAACAAATATAAACGGTGCTTGAATAAATCAAGCCTCAATCTGTTTTACTCTCAATCATCCATTGATAGGTTTGGGGTTCCACGCTCTGAGCAATGCTGAGAATTACAAATGTGTTACCGTAATACTAAACTGAAAATTTCAAATTTTTATACTAGCTTATCCCTGAATAAAGGATATGACAAGGGACACTGTAATCTCCAGTCATTCCCTGTATACAAGTAGATTTACATCTGGATATTGTTGACCATTTCACATCTTGTTAGCCATCACCCACACCCAGATTCCAGCTTTCTCTCTCAATTGGACTCGGTGTTCATTTCTCGCACACCGATTTAGGCTGTTGATCTTCATATAGGAATGTTATCACTTCAATAACCATACTTCTAGCCCACTTTATGAATGACCACTTTTTTACCACTTTATACCTACATACCTACATATGTATACCTTCAGGCAGTACACAGACAGAAACAAGCTATGATAGCTATCAACCAATAAAAGTGATGAAAGCATCACCAAAAATTGGTGATTACTTAGAGTCATCACTTTATTCTGCCATCACCTAAAAGGGTAATGAGCAGTGAGTGCAAATCTTGGCCATTGTGATTTTATGGTGATTACTGTGCCTGAACCATCACCCTCAGTCATCATCTTCAAAGGGTGATAACCCGGCATCATCACCATAAAATTGTGATAGGCCATCACCCTTTTTTCTGGCTGTGTATTACTGTACACCAACTTACTCCAACCAAACTCCAAAATATTTAAAGCTGCTATACACAACTTTTTTATTATTCCCATGGATATCAGAGCGCCATATAACTTATTCAATATAATAGTTCCGCAAAACCGACACTGAAACCTGGCTGTATAGTGAATATTTATTTACTCAGTTACTATGGTGAACTGTCAAAGCCACGTTTTCCCTCCTGCATTCTCACCACATTATATGAATTGTTGATCATTTCGTTGTATCATTCACGAAATAAGATTTTGTCTTGAATTGTCAATCAGAACAATTCCCCAAATACATACTATATATATATCTGAAACTATAGTCATTGTGTTTTATTTAGAATATGCATGTTGAACTGCAGTGTAATCATCTAGACAACTAGCTAAATTCGCTAACAAAGAACTTACAGGTGGCTATCGCTTATGTAGTACCATAGTGAAATTGATTAGGAAATGCATTGTGTTGTTATCGATGAAATAATTATAAAAGTATTCTTATTGGTTTTTGACAGAATAATGAGAAATAACCTCATTCCCATGAGAAGAACTACAATCCAACAACCCAAGTTGTATCCACGCTAGATTAGTACATGTATCTGAACATATATTGATTCCATGATGAGCTTCAATGTAACCATTTATTTCACACTATCAACTGTCAGTTCATTTCTGTTATTAAAAAGTTTATTTCAAGGGTTTTGACAGTCCTTCTGGTCAAGTGGTCTGTCATTCTATTTATGCAGCAGATGGCCTTTCATTCATAAATGTTTCTCAAACCCCAGTCAGGCAATCTGTCAGTAATTAACCCTGTCCTGGCTGAATGAATATAGCGGGGAACGTGGCTCAGACTTGACTGAGTGATAAGGTCTATGCGGATGAATCTCCATGCATTAAGCATTTCAAACATCTGGAAGACATAAACGTCTTGAGGCTTGACAAATGATGACAATTTAATAGCTCCCTGGCAAAACACCCCCCATGAGATACAACTTTAACATGCATTTGAAACACCCGACTTTATTGTACATAGGTCGGGCGATTGGACTCAAAGTATCACAGGGAAAGTGTTCGTAATCAGATATGTGATTGGGTTTCCGTCCGTTCCGTCTTTCAATGCGCCAGCCCGGACGTCCGGACGCCTGTTCGTTCGTACGTCATTACGTTTAATGTCCGACCTATATAAGTGACAGTTTGCCAAATACAGTTGCAGTTTTTTACGTCCGTCGATCGACAGGATATAGTACAGTACGACGTCGTTCGTCCGTCCGTCCGTTCTGTAACTTTCCGTAACCATGAACACATTAAAGTTATCGTTACCAGGTGATGATATGCATGTGAACAGTTCCACTTAATCGAACGTTTTCTCATGAGTAATGTCTCTTGATCGTGGAAAACCTACTTCCATCAGCTACCTTTTCTTGTGAACGCAACCCTTCACAGTGGTGTTGCTGGGTTCTTCCAGATTTGCTAAACATTATCATTATCATGTGATTAAGTGCACGTGACCTATTCAAAGGTCGAAGGTGCCTGTGGCCTACAAATTGGAAAATCATTAAAATTACCATTTCTTGTGAGTGGGTTCACAGATTCAGGTCAAAGTTAAACGTCACTGTGACCTAAAAACTAAGAAAATTGTCAATGGATACATTATGAGGAGACGGAGTATCAGATACCAAAATCGAGGTCAAGGTCAAATGGTCATTTGTTTTTGCAGTAGATACATTTTAGAGAGAAAATGTTTCCCGAACCAAAATGGACGTCAAGGTCAAGCTCGCTGTAACCCCCAAACCATGAAATACTTAAAAATATATAAAAATTGTCAGTTGAGACTGATCAGGAGACGATGTGTCACCTTTCCAAAATCGAAGTTCAAAAGTCCAAGGTCAGTAGATGCATTAGAGGGAGACTGTATCACGAACGCAAATATGTCAAAGTTCATATGACCCCAAAATCAGGTATTCATTAAAATGCCATTTTTGTGTATGTAATTACATTAGGAAGAGACGATGCGTCTCGTATCATTTGAGGTGAAATTATTTGAAATTATTGTGCCAATTTCGATCATTAGTTTATAATTGTTTCCTACAAAATGGTCTACTATCTTTATGTCAGTTTTCCAGTAATGATCCTGATAAGAATGTGAAACGTGAAATACATGATTATTATCTCAGAGATGATTTGTCTCGCGCGAATTTCTCCATGCGCGTGGCAGTGATAACTAGCTAGTGATTAGAAAAAAAACAAGCTTCTGTGTAATTCCGTGTATCCAGGAACTAGCGTGATTGAGACATACTATAAATAATGTCTTAGAAATTTATTTGGATAAAGAAGACTGACCAATGATAAGGATTTTAAGTAAAAAACATCTTGATGTCTACTACATGCCTACTACATGCCATATGTTTATATCCTCTCCCCTTCCAATAAAACACAGACATGGTCTTCTACCTACGGATAATGCATAATTCATCATTTCTATTGAATACAAATCTTGGTTTTATATATTTTACAATGACAATGACGTACAAATATTATCTCTACATCACGTTGTTATCGAGATATGAGACAACACATTTTTGATGGCGGCATTTTTGATGTAGGATTGAGGATTATACTCATTAAATATTAAATACAGCCTCTTAATACTGATTACGTAAGTTTAATTTCGTTATCCGTAAATGTAGGAGTTAATGAAAACGTGTTCATATAGCAAAAGTGTGTGTCTTGAGTTACCGGCAGCTGTCCAAATCTCCCCTGGAACGGTAATAATAAATATGA